>JAXIVH010000007.1:11957017-11959517 GCA_036785325.1 Urophycis tenuis | reverse complement strand
GGGTTTGAGGATAGAGGAGTTGAATACCAGGTTTGTCTGCTAAGAGATCTCTTCCTCCCCCCCCTCTCTCTCACCCCCCGCCTCTCTCTTGCTCTCCCTCAGTCTGACTCTCTCTCTCTCTCTCTCTCTCTCTCTCTCTCTCTCTCTCTCTCTCTCCCCCTCTCTGTCTGTCTGTCTCTGTCTCTATCTCTCTCTCTCTCTCTCTCTCTCTCTCTCTCTCTCTCTCTCTCTCTCTCTCTCTCTCTCTCTCTCTCGGTCTCTCTGTCTCTCTGTCTCTCTCTCTCTCTCTCTCTCTCTCTCTCTCTCTCTCTCTCTCTCTCTCTCTCCCCTCTCTGTCTGTCTCTGTCTCTATCTCTCTCTCTCATCACTCTTCGCTCCGCTGGGTGTCCTGTCGTCGGGGGCGACGTTCACCCCCATCACTCTGTCAGCGTGGGGTCTGGCCTGCCAGCAGATGATATCCCATAATAGTTCAGCTTTCTTATCCACTGGTCGACACTTACACCCCCTGTGTGTGTGTGTGTGTGTGTGTGTGTGTGTGTGTGTGTGTGTGTGTGTGTGTGTGTGTGTGTGTGTGTGTGTGTGTTACCTGTAGATAGAGGGTTCCTGTCAGTAAAATACTGAAAACTCCTCCCCCACTCCTCACACCCATAACAGATTCCACTGACCTACACAGACACACAGACACACACACACACACAAACACACACACACACACACACACACACAGTTAAAATCTCCCCAGCAGAAAGACACAAACACAGACTAGCAGTCTGCCTGTGGGTTGGAGGGGAGCAGCTTTGTGTGAGAGACAATCATGAGATTGGTGGATAAGACAGACAGAAGATAGACAGACATGTAAACAGACAGATGGAGGGACAGACAAATAGGTAGTTAGACAGACAGACATATAGGTAGTTAGACAGACAGACAGAGAGGTAGTTAGACAGACAGGTAGATGGACAGAGGAGAGACAGACAGGTAGATGGACAGAGGGGAGACAGACAGACAGGTACACTCACACGTTGGTCTGACAGAGGGAGTCGATGCAGATGGATGCTTTCACACTGTCTCTGGGTCTCTGGGCAGCACCTCTCTCGCTGGACTCTGTGTACAACAGCACAATGTCCTCTGTGTCGCGGATCTCTTGAGTACACTCTGCTCACGCCTACTCTGCTCCCCAGAAGTGGCAGTTTATCTCTAGCCGACATCTGATTGGTCTGGCCGCCTGACAGCTCTTTTCTGATTGGCCGGTGTGGGGACACACCCGCCCAGTCTAACGGTCTCAGAGTGGTGTTGTTTATGGTTATGTGTCAGGTTAGAGATGGTTAAGGTTAGCGGTGGTGAAGGTTAGAGATGGTTATGGTTATGTGTCAGGTTAGAGATGGTTAAGGTTAGCAGTGGTGAAGGTTAGAGATGGTTAAGGTTTTGTGTCAGGTTAGAGATGGTTAAGGTTAGCGGTGGTGAAGGTTAGAGATGGTTAAGGTTAGCGGTGGTGAAGGTTAGAGATGTTTAAGGTTAGCTGTGGTGAAGGTTAGAGATGGTTAAGGTTTTGTGTCAGGTTAGAGATGGTGAAGGTTAGAGATGGTTAAGGTTAGAGATGGTTAAGGTTAGCGGTGGTGAAGGTTAGAGATGGTGAAGTTTAGAGATGGTTAAGGTTAGCGGTGGTGAAGGTTAGCGGTGGTGAAAGTTAGAGATGTTTAAGGTTAGCGGTGGTGAAGGTTAGAGGTGGTTAAGGTTAGAGATGGTTAAGGTTAGCGGTGGTTAAGGTTAGCGGTGGTGAAGGTTAGCGGTGGTTAAGGTTAGCGGTGGTGAAGGTTAGCGGTGGTGAAAGTTAGAGATGGTTGAGGTTAGCGGTGGTGAAGGTTAGAGGTGGTTAAGGTTAGCGGTGGTTAAGGTTAGCGGTGGTGAAGGTTAGCGGTGGTTAAGGTTAGCGGTGGTGAAGGTTAGAGGTGGTTAAGGTTAGCGGTGGTTAAGGTTAGCGGTGGTTAAGGTTAGCGGTGGTGAAGGTTAGAGGTGGTTAAGGTTAGCGGTGGTTAAGGTTAGCGGTGGTTAAGGTAACGTGACAGGTCAGAGCCTCTAGCTGAATGCTGCTAGGCTGTGAATGTGTAATTCGTGCTAGCCCCGTCTCCACGCAGTGGGCGTGTCCCGACGGGGGCTCCTACCTATCAGGAGGCTGGCAGTCAGCTGGTAGAAGCCTGCCACCGGGGCGCTGTACCGGCCCGTGGTGCTGTTGAAGCCCGGCCCACGCTGGAGCCGCTGGTCCGAGGCCGACGGCTGCGGAGGGCAGAGGTCATGCATGGGAGTGGGTATGTGTCTGTGTGAGTATGTGTATGTGTGTGTGTCTGTGTGTGTATGTGTATGCGTGAGTGTGTGTGATTGTTGTGCGTCTGGGAGTGTATTCGTATATACAGTATATACATACAATAAATAATAATATAAAGTCGTCTTTCAAAGCACTCAAGGACACCTTACAGACAAGTAAAAATATACTGTATATATA
>JAXIVH010000007.1:11889565-11942065 GCA_036785325.1 Urophycis tenuis | reverse complement strand
TGCTGGTGGAGGAGTTCCGGTCCGACTTCAGTCCCTCGCCTGACAGCCTGGCCCTCTACAAGGCCGTACGTCTGGTCTCCATCCAGTACCACAAACACACTCACACACACACACACACTCACACACACACACACACACACACACACACACACACACACACACTCGCACGCACGCACGCACGCACTCACTCACTCACTCACTCACACACACACACACACACACACACACACACTCAGTACGTTTACATGCAGCAAGAAATTCGAATTTCTGATCGGATCAGATAATGACATGCGTAAGACCGGATCACTTGTCCGAGTATACATGCGTTCAGAGAATCGGATTAACAGCCGGAGCATGGGCTGACTCTGGACGCTATGTGGCGCTGCGCATGTGCAGAATGGCACTGCGTATGCGCAGAATGCAAAATTCGATTCAGATCCGATTGCTGAGAATACATGCCGTTAAAAGTCCGAATTATCCAGGTGTTGTTATCCGATTTTGAGATGTCCGAAGTAGGTCCGAAGTAGGTCGGATTAAGGTGTTTACATGCACTTAAAAAGTCCGAACGATGTCTTAACGATGTCTACGATTAGAAATTCGAATTTCTTGCTGCATGTAAACGTACTGACTCACTCACTCACTCACTCAGTCACTCACTTACTCACACACACACACACACACACACACACACACACACACACACACCGTCGTGAGGCAGCTAAGAGGCTTAATGACTTAGAATGAGAATCTTTTCCTCTCCCCTCTCCTCTGCTCCTCTCCCCTTCCTCTCCTCCTCCTCCTCCTCCAGAAGCTGGTGTCCTACGTGGAGGAGAGGCTGGTGAGCTCCCTGTTGCACCGCTGCTCCCCAGGAGTGGCCCGGGACGTCCAGGCCACTCAGGCCGCCATGACGGGTGGGCCTCCTTTAAGTCTCCTACAAAATAAAAGTCCGGATGCACTGATCCCACATCAGCTCATCAGAAGCGCAGTAGATCGACTGAGAGGGCTTTTATTTTGGTGAATCTATGTTCCACCTTATGCAGATCAGAAAAACCAAGGTGGAGGTGAAACCTCGGAGAGGGCTTTTATTTTGGTGGCCATGTCTGTGTTTGAGCAGAGAGCGTCCGCCCGCTGCTGTCCCCGGCCGCCCAGGAGCACTTCCAGCTCCCGGGCTCCAGGCTGGACCTGGTCCTGGACCTGAACCTGGCCCGGCTCTGTGCAGACTTTCAGGAGGACATCCACTTCCAGTTCTCCCTGGGCTGGACCGCCCTGGTGGCCCGCTTCATCGCGCCCCTCCACGCCCAGCGGGCCTCGGTCGGCGCCGCCGGCCCCCAGATCCAGGTGGGGTCCCCCCTGCTGTCTGTGGCTAGGACAGGAGGTCAGAGGTCATCTCCGGCCAATAGGAGTAAACGTGTGGTACTTTCTTACCCATGTCATGTGATTTGAGGCTCATCATGAGATCACGTTGACCTCCGACCCCGTCTCCCTCTGCCTCCTCTGAGCAGGAGGCCGCGCAGGCAGGAGCCGGCCTGCGGGAGGAGCTGGTGGTGTCCATGGCGACGCGCCTGGTGGCGGTCACGTCCCGCGCCTCCGTGAGCATGCTGGTGATCAGTGGCGTGGTGAGGGTGAACACATCAGTCCTTATGATGCACATGAATATTCACCAGCGCCGGCGTTAAGCTAAGCTAAGCAGCGCTGACGCAGTCCAAGCTAACACGCGCTGAGCTGAGCTAACCCGCCGCCCGGCCGCAGGTGTGGCGCTCGGTGGGCTGGCGTCTCCTGGCGCTCTCGGCGTCGCTCTACGGCCTGCTCTACCTGTACGAGAAGCTCACCTGGACGGACGCCGCCAGGGAGCGCGCTCTGAGGCGCCAGCTGGCGGAGCACGCGGCCCGGCGCCTCAGAGCTCTGGCCCCCGCCGCCGGCCGCGGCTGCAGCCAGCAGGTCCACACGTGAGTCTCCTGTGACGTCACGTCCTGCCGTCTCAGCGCTGCTCACACTCACTCACACACAAATGTACCTGACAACCTTTCCTGTTCCCCGGGGTGTCATTGGTTCTCGTCCGATCGGTGGGCCGGATCAGGCACCTGATGTCCACCCTCAGCCGGCTGAGTCAGCGCGTGGATCTGAGCGAGGCGGAGCTGGAGGAGCAAATCCGCCTGCTCACCTTCAAGGTCCAGCAGCTGGAGAGCATCCAGCGGCGCTCCAAGGTCCTCAGGTCGGTCCGAAGACACCAGAAGACGCCAGAACGTCTCGCGGCGCTTAGCGACAGCTAGCTGTAGCAGCAGCTTGTACTCCGAGCCACTTAGAGTTCAGCTACAGCTATAGGTCGGTGCTATTTACATCAAGTGAAATTGTTGCTTCTTGCTGGTTTGAGCTGACTTGAGCTGGTTTACTGCGGTTTGAGCTGACTTGAGCTGGTTTAATCTGGTTAACTGTGGTTTGATCTGGTGTAATCTGGTTTGCTGTGGTTTGAGCTGGTTATACTGAAGTGTTTTTCTTGTCTGACAGGAACCGAGCCACAGAACTGCAAGGCCACCTGGATGTTTTCTCTGCTCAGTACCTCCAAGGCTGAACCAGAACCAGAACCAGACCACCACCCCTGGACCAGGAACACACGGACACACGTCCAGAGGGCGGCAGACTCCTCCCAGTGGGATCCACGCCCTGCTGAATTCCTCTCCAGATGTGAACCAGAGGCCGTTCCCTTTGCCAAGGACCGTCTTCTTCATTTGCAGTGCGGAGCTGTCCCCTGAAGCACATGCTGGACTTCTGGGTGTGAGAGTCATTGATTCTGTGAATTCTCAGGGATTAGGAGAACATCACACCACATGGACAGTTCAAAAGACTTGATCACAGGGCAGAGGTTTTTCCTTTCATCTGAAGGGATTACAGAAGACGTTTAAAACACTGAAAAACTGCAAATGTCACGACAGTGAAATGATTTCAACATGGATGCCAGGGCGATGCCCCAGTGGGAGGGACCTCAGGTTGACCTCAGGGTGACCTCAGGGTGACCTCAGGGTGACCTCAGGGCCCTCAGGGTGACCTCCACGACTCGCCTTGAGAACCTTTGAGAGAACCTTTTACTGCAGGGAGTCTAACGTCCCACACCACTGTCCTGCTCAGCTCACTGTAGCCGTGTGTGTTAGTGTGTTAGTGTGTGTTGCTGTGTGTTAGTGTGTGTTAGTGTGTGTTGCTGTGTGTTGGTGTGTGTTGATATGTGTTAGTGTGTGTTGCTGTGTGTGTCTGTGTGTTGTAATGTGTTAGTGTGTGTTGGCACAACTCATCTCCGGCCAACACAAACATTGTGGACATTAGAATCACATCAATGATGTGATACAGAGCTAATAGCAGTTCAATTCTGACCTTATAAAACACTTTTCTTAGTTCACGTCAAATAAAAAAATGCTGTTGGCCTATACATTTCAGGGTTGTTTAAAAAAGGGGGGTCGCTGAACAGTGACTTGCATATTGAGATTGTTTGTAGAATCGTGTTCTGTTCTACACACCAACAATTTAGCTTAGAACTGTTTTCTTTCCCTGACTTGTAAAACGCGGTGGAGTCTGACAGACTTCAGTCTCAACGGTGATTCAGCGCCCCCTGGTGTAGAGAGGAGGAACTATCTTGAGTGTCTCGAATAAACGTACTTACCTTTATCACTTCTTTGTGATATAAAACTTGCGTGGTTGGTTTGGCCTCCAGGGCTACAAACGACTTCCTTCAGCGTGATGTAAAGGCAGAGTTTTTATTATTGCGTTTACGCCACTGGTTCATCCTTTAGTGTGTGTCTCCCTCTGCTGGACAGCGTGTGTAACTGAACACTTGGGGAGCCGACATGTCTTTGGCCAAGCAGATGAAAGGAAAGTTAATCAAATTCATCCACCATGAATGTACAATCGTATGTTAGATAATATTTGATTTATCTCAGGAGTGTTGCTCAGAGCATTTTGGCTCACATGATTCAGAAAATAAGTTAAAGTCACTGATTTAATAAAAAACAAAACCAGAGAACTATCCCCACTAGAATCTGTACTGAATTATTCCCACCTGTTTTTTGGAGTCAAAGTATGGCTCGGTTTGCACAGAGTGGACTTAAAGGCTTTGATATTCCACAGCAGGACTTCTGTCCTACCAACACGTATCATAAGGTCTGCCAGGGGGCCCCCGACAGCCTTGAAGAGGGTCTCTGTCTGGCCAGGGAGCAACCTGCAGCCTCTCTCCCCCCCCCCCCCCCCCCCCCCCAACACACGGAGCAGAGAGGGAAGACTGAACCATCAGCCACCGCAGCGTCTCCCTGGGACGCCCCCCCACCCCCCGCACGGGGCCGAGTACCAGGGCTCTGCAGGGGGTCTCTCCCTCGCTCACCCCCTCCAGGGGACACATCGTCAGCCGACCCCTCCCCTCACAAGGCGCGGCGCGGCTGTTCCCTTTGCCCCGCCCCTCAGGCCTCCCTGGGCCCGGGGTTAGCACGGCGGTGTCTCTAACCTCGGTTCCGTTGTTCCGCTGGTTCCCCTGTGTGTGTCGCCGCTCGCCGCTGTGTCAATAAAGTTGGACCGGTCGTTCGGAGACCCGAGCCACCCCGCGTCACGTGACCTGAGGAGGGGTACACCACGCGGGTCTCCTAGATCAGGGGCTCCACAGCCTTCTGAGTTGTGTGTGGACATGTGGGAGGAGGCGCCCATTGGTTTGGTGCAGACACGTTCAGATGATTGGACGTCACAGTTTGAGTCCCAAACCCAAAGGCAAGCAGCCGTGACGGCGGAGGGAATGTCTGGCCTGCGCTCACCGCAGGGCGAAATGAACGTAATAATATTAGTGAGATGATTCACCATCTGTCTAACATCACTTCTGACCTTTGACCTCTGATCATCTGAGCATGAGCAGACAGGGAGACGACTCCTTTCATCTCACGCAAGAAACAGCAGATGGAAAAAAAACTCTGTGTGTGTGTGTGTGTGCGTACGTGCGTGCGTGCATGCGTGCGTGCATGCGTGTGTGTGTGTGTTCACTCAGAGACAACTCCTTGGGTGATCTCTAATTGAACAAAGAATTGGTTTGTGACGAAGCATCACTGATGAAGAATTCAGTCAATTACAGCCCTGCCATTTGGTTAAGGAGAGTCATCACACACACACACACACACACACACACACACACAGGGGCTTTGAAGTGTGTGTGTGTGTGTGTGTGTGTGTGTGTGTGTGTGTGTGTGTGTGTGTGTGTGTGTGTGTGTGCGTGTGTGTGTGTGTGTGTGTTTGGGGAGCAGGTTCCAGTAAGTGTGTTTGTTATTCGGTTGAGTCACTCTACCAGTCAGACCTCACCCTCCCAACACCTGGTGGAGGTGGAGCTCTGTGGTCCACAGCTCCACCACCAGCACCTGGACCTTCTGAACACCTCGTGTGATCTGGAGGAACAGTGTCTGGTAAGTTCTACAGGTAAGCACCCATCATCTAGAGCCCCCGTTCTGGCCTGAACATCAAGTCGGCGCCGGTGAAATAAGTCAAATCACCTTTCACCTGCCATAACGGTCGGTGCAGGCTGGATGTTACATGCATCCTGATTGGTGGGGGATAAGCATTGGCCCCGCCCCTCTACGTTCATTGGCTGCCTGAGGTGGTCACGATATGTCTTAGGAGGCACAAGGAGGACTTAAAGAGGACAAAAAAAAACACCTAAGACATTTCATTATCATGGTTAAATATATCATGTGCACTTTATTTATGTGTGTGTGTGCATGCTCTGTACCTATAAATGTACATTCTTTACATACACACACTCTTAACATCGGTCTCTACAGGGGATGACCTTCTAATCCATCAATACATCAGTAGCTGTCCCACTAGGAACCAGTGCTGAACCAGTCCAGACTGGTTTGACTGCCCACTTCCCACTTTGCTCGAAGGGAACCAAGAGACACACAAATTAAATACGTTGTAGTAAAATAACGATGAATTAACATAACGTTTGTATTTTTCCAACAGAGAATGCAAGGGGTCTTCCCAACGTTTGTTCTGACATGGAGCAGCGGCATGGGTTCAAGTCCCCAACAAAATGGACGTCTACAGAAGGTAAATCAGGCTGAGCTTAACAAAATGGACGCTCCTTTCTACAGGTAAATCCAGCTGAGCTTAACAAAATGGACGTCTACAGAAGGTAAATCAGGCTGAGCTTAACAAAATGGACGTCTACAGAAGGTAAATCAGGCTGAGCTTAACAAAATGGACGTCTACAGAAGGTAAATCAGGCTGAGCTTAACAAAATGGACGTCTACAGAAGGTAAATCAGGCTGAGCTTAACAAAATTGACATCTACAGAAGGTAAATCAGGCTGAGCTTAACAAAATGGACGTCTACAGAAGGTAAATCAGGCTGAGCTTAACAAAATGGACATCTACAGAAGGTAAATCAGGCTGAGCTTAACAAAATGGACGCTCCTGTCTACAGGTAAATCAAGCTGAGCTTAACAAAATGGATGTCTACAGAAGGTAAATCAGGCTGAGCTTAACAAAATGGACGTCTACAGAAGGTAAATCAGGCTGAGCTTAACAAAATGGACGCTCCTGTCTACAGGTAAATCAGGCTGAGCTTAACAAAATGGATGTCTACAGAAGGTAAATCAGGCTGACCTTAACAAAATGGACGCTCCTGTCTACAGGTAAAGCAGGCTGAGCTTGACACACATGATGGGATGGATAACGGAGACCAAATCTTAACGTGTTCTAAACCTCTGCTGTTAGCAGGGAGTAAAGCTTCAGGGTTCTGAGGGTCCGAGTGATTTCCCTCATTAGCCTACATTTTTTGCCAATTAGCAAATCCAGGTTGGGTGCCTCAAAATCCCAGAGGAGTTCCATTGACTGATCAACTTCTGCAAGTCCTTGGGCCGTTTGTACAGCAGACCGCTGGGAGAATGGTGCGTGGGTGCGTGGAGCATCGTGAGGCGTAGAAGGAAGCTTCTAGAAGGATGGCTTCGGTTTCCTCTTGCTGCGTCTCTGCCTTGTCGTCGACATTTACTTTTTTGTTTCTTCGGGAAAGTCCCGAGGAACCAATCAGGAGCCGCCGATGGCGTTCACGCCCCCCTCTCCAGGTGGAACCTGGGACCCCTTCTAGCTTAAAGGTACACGATGTCTGTTTACATATTCGATTGGGTTTCATAGGAATGAGGGTCTTGAAGCCTGTTATAAAGCTTTTTATATCATTCATTAAAAATACTTCAGCTTCTGGGCAATAAACCAACGTCTCTGTTGGAAAACAACATTTTTAAAGATGCAGATTACATGTTTTGTGCTATTAGACTGAATCTACGCTCAGAAGGTTGTGCTGGCTGCTTGCCGCAGCCCCGAGAGACTCCAGAAGAGGCGATCCATCCCATAATATAAGTGTGACAGCTCGGTCCGCAGCAGGTCCTCGCCGTCTCTTCAGCGCCACCGTCGTACCGTTGTACTTAAAACCAGCCGCACCACACCGGGCCGCCACAGAGCGGCGCTGTGGGCCGGGTTGTGGGCGGGGCGGGGGCGGGGCGGGGGCGGGGGGGCGGGGTCAGACGTCCTCCATGTCGAAGGCCCTCATCAGGAGGTCCAGGTCCCCCACGCTGGCGGCGTGGAACAGCTCGGGCCGGTCCATCACGGACAGGGCGATGCGCAGCGCCGCCCAGATGTTGGCCGACATCACCGGCTGGCTGGGCCGCTGCCGCTGCCTTTGCTGCTTCAGCGCCGTCAGGAAGTTGCTGGCCGCCTCCCTGCAGGGGTCAGCCAATCACAGGCCGGCGCGAGGGGTTAAGGGCTGCAGGGGTCAGCCAATCACAGGCCGGCGCGAGGGGTTAAGGGCTGCAGGGGTCAGCCAATCAAAGGCCGGCGCGAGGGGTTAAGGGCTGCAGGGGTCAGCCAATCACAGGCCGGCGCGAGGGGTTAAGGGCTGCAGGGTCAGCCAATCACAGGCCGGCACGAGGGGTTAAGGGCTGCAGGGTCAGCCAATCACAGGCCGGCGCGAGGGGTTAAGGGCTGCAGGGGTCAGCCAATCACAGGCCGGCGCGAGGGGTTAAGGGCTGCAGGGTCAGCCAATCACAGGCCGGCGCGAGGGGTTAAGGGCTGCAGGGTCAGCCAATCACAGGCCGGCGCGAGGGGTTAAGGGCTGCAGGGTCAGCCAATCACAGGCCGGCGCGAGGGGTTAAGGGCTGCAGGGGTCAGCCAATCACAGGCCGGCGCGAGGGGTTAAGGGCTGCAGGGTCAGCCAATCACAGGCCGGCACGAGGGGTTAAGGGCTGCAGGGTCAGCCAATCACAGGCCGGCGCGAGGGGTTAAGGGCTGCAGGGGTCAGCCAATCACAGGCCGGCGCGAGGGGTTAAGGGCTGCAGGGTCAGCCAATCACAGGCCGGCGCGAGGGGTTAAGGGCTGCAGGGTCAGCCAATCACAGGCCGGCGCGAGGGGTTAAGGGCTGCAGGGTCAGCCAATCACAGGCCGGCGCGAGGGGTTAAGGGCTGCAGGGGTCAGCCAATCACAGGCCGGCGCGAGGGGTTAAGGGCTGCAGGGGTCAGCCAATCACAGGCCGGCGCGAGGGGTTAAGGGCTGCAGGGTCAGCCAATCACAGGCCGGCGCGAGGGGTTAAGGGCTGCAGGGTCAGCCAATCACAGGCCGGCGCGAGGGGTTAAGGGCTGCAGGGTCAGCCAATCACAGGCCGGCGCGAGGGGTTAAGGGCAGCCCTGCGGCGCCGGACTCTACGAGAGACGGTGGCTCGAGGCTGAACGTCATGCGTGTGTTTTATACTACATTACAACATGTGATCTGGCATGTTATACTGGCATGTTATACTGCACCTCACAGACATGCTGTGATGTGGACTCCCGGTGCAAAACACTCTATATGTCCTGCGATCTGATGCAGTGACCGGAGTGGTACCAGTGTGGTACCGTGCTGTGTACGGGGTTCTGATCCAGAACCAGTGTGATATCGTGCTGTGTACGGGGTTCTGATCCAGAACCAGTGTGGTACCGTGCTGTGTACGGGGTTCTGATCCAGAACCAGTGTGGTGCCGTGCCGTGTACGAAGGTGTGACCCAGAACCGGTGCGGCACCGTGCAGGGCTGCAGGTACCTGTGGAAGCCCAGGTTGATGCAGCTGATCCCCAGGTTGTAGCGAGACCGGATGAAGCCCGGCTGGATCTCCAGGGCCCGGGAGTAGGCCTCCACCGCCTCCTCACTGCGGTCCCCGTTGGCCAGTGTGGCGCCCAGACGGTTCCACAGCAGGTAGTCCTACCAGAACCAGACACACTAAGGGGCCAGAGCACACTGCTGCAGTACAGGGTGGGGTGGGTGGTGAGGGACCCGAAGGTTCTGGGTTTGAACCCCAATGTCAGCGGCCTGTAGGCATCCTGGAGCAAGATGCTCCTACCAGCTCCTACATGAGTCGGTGGTGAACCGTGAGGTGAGTGTGTAGGGCCTCCACTCCGAGTGGAGGGTAGGTTAGCTTAGGCTGCCTTAAAGTAGTTTAGGTTAGTGTCGACCTGTGGTCTGAACGACTGGGCAGCAATGAGGTGTTAGTGTAGGCTAGTTTAGGTGAGGTGAGTGTAGGTGAGGTGACTGTAGGCCTACCTGGGGCCTGACGGACAGGGCTGCAGTGAAGGCCTCCACTGCCTTGTGGAACTCCGAGCTGAGGTTGAAGAGGACCCCCAGGCCTGTCTGGAGGTCCGGGTCCACCCCGTCCTGGTTCAGTAGGACCGCCTCCTGGAACAGAGCCTTCACCTCCGCTAGCTGCTGACTACACACACACACACACACACACACACACACGTCAGTTCACACTAGTGTACGTTCACACACACACACACAACAGATGGCGTGCAGTGCTTCAGGTGGGCCGCGTACTACCTGGCGGCGGTGGGGCTGGGGGCGTGGCTAGGTGTGGGGGCGGGGCTGGCGCTGTCCAGGAGGAGGTGCTTGTAGCGAGGGTTGTGGCAGATCCACCGGCGCAGGGCGTGGCAGGCGTCTCGCTGCAGGCCCGTGTTGGTGAAGCCCACGGCCAGGCCCATCAGCGCCGACAGGTTGTTGGGGTGCAGGTCCAGACACCTGGGGGGTACAGCGGGGGGGGGTGGGGGGGGGGGGTGGGGGGGGTCAGCACCACGGGTGCCACTTCCTGTTTCCTGTCTGTTGGATTTCTCCCGTTGGATTTGTTAGTCGAATCAAGCGTGTTTCAGCGGATTGAACCGTTGTAGAAATGAAATGGAGAAAAAAAATTATGGAAAAATAGGAACGTCAACTGAATGTGGGAGCGCTGGTCGTCAGTCCTTCTTGAGCAGGTGAGGGATGAGGGCCTAACATTGGAGTTCAAACCCAGAACCTTTCAGCTGGGAGTGCAATGCTGTAGGCACTGCTGACTGTCATGAGAGAGTTTGACACTCCTTGGCTACATCCGAATACTCAGTATGTACTATTTCTGTTCAGTGTCTACTACTTGACCGTTAATGTAGTACGTGCTACAGCCGTACGTAGAACGCCTCCGGACGCTTCCGAACACCACCGAAAACGCTACCGGATGTTTGGAGATGACGTATTTCCCCTCTGTGCGCAGCAGATCAGATGCCGGCAAAATTAAAAGTCACCTCCGATAATTTACCTCATAGTTTTCCGTCTTGTCGTCGTTGCTAGTGAATCAAAATCTCTTTCTGCGCGAATGGCTCTTGATATCGCTGCTTTTATTTATTTTAATTTTCTCCGCGGCGTTCTTCTTCTTCGGTTACCAGATTCCTGCTGCATTGTGGGATAGCGTAGTGTCCTACCGTTGTACACTGTGGCGATAGTACGCATTCGGAAAACTTTTCCATACTACACAATGCGTACTAAGCATTCGGACGTACTATATTTGTCACGTACTACAAAATGCATACTATATAGCAGTCAAGTATGCGTATTCGGATGCAGCCCTTGACTTCTGCCCACGTCCTGCAGCTTATTCACCGGGCTCCACATCAGGAATGTATAGATATGGAAATGTTATTGTATGATTTGATGGAAACATATATCTCGTTTACGCACCCTGTGTGGCATAAAGCTGTCGCCATCTATTTCCGTTGGTTGCCTTCGTTTTAGGAGCCTCTTTGTTTCATTTTAAGGGTGTCTGATTTTGGGGCTCTTATTTTTAGGTGATGCTTACCTCTGGAGGGAGACGATGGCAGCCTGCTCGTTCTCGTTCTCTGCCTGCGTCGTGCCCAGGACCTGCCAGGCCTGGGAGAGACAGAATTAACCCTCTCACCATCTCACCCTCGACCTCAGGGGGGGTCTCACGGCACCAGGGGGACCAGAGGAGAAGGTTAGATTACAGTTTGCATTGAGGGGGAAAAAACTAGGAAGGATCACACAAATATAATGATAATGATGCCATAAAATACTTAATTGCCTAGATATGCTCTCAATAACATTTCATAACATACAATATACTCTACATTCTCAGTCTTATAGATCTACATGTTGGGATGCACGGCAACAATAGGTATATCTGGAGCCAGAAGACTCTGATTGGCTGAGCAGTGGGCTGTTGTGATTGGCTCCGGGGCCTGTGGTCATGGTGACGGACCTCTGCGTCCTGGGGGTCCTGCAGGATGGCGGCCTCCAGCAGCAGGACGGCCGTGTTGAGGTCCCCCTCCCGGGCACGCTCCTGGCCCTCGGTGAAGGCGTTGGGCCAGTCCCGGTACGGGTTGTCCGTGTGGAAGAAGTAGCCCTGCAACGGAACCGGCACCGTCAGCTCTACAGCCCCCTCAGCTCTACAGCCCCTTCAGCTCTCCAGCCCCGTCAGCTCTACAGCCCCCTCAGCTCTACAGCACCGTCAGCTCTACAGCCCTGTCAGCTCTACAGCCCCTTCAGCTCTACAGCCCCGTCAGCTCTACAGCACCGCCAGCTCTACAGCCCCCTCAGCTCTACAGCCCCTTCAGCTCTACAGCCCCGTCAGCTCTACAGCACCGCCAGCTCTACAGCACTGTCAGCTCTACAGCCCCCTCAGCTCTACAGCACTGTCAGCTCTACAGCCCCCTCAGCTCTACAGCACTGTCAGCTCTACAGCACCGCCAGCTGTACAGCACTGTCAGCTCTACAGCCCCCTCAGCTCTACAGCACTGTCAGCTCTACAGCCCCCTCAGCTCTACAGCACTGTCAGCTCTACAGCACCGCCAGCTCTACAGCACTGTCAGCTCTACAGCCCCCTCAGCTCTACAGCCCCCTCAGCTCTACAGAACCGTCAGCTCTACAGCCCCTTCAGCTCTACAGCCCCGTCAGCTCTACAGCCCCCTCAGCTCTACAGCACCGCCAGCTCTAGAGCACTGTCAGCTCTACAGCCCCTTCAGCTCTACAGCCCCGTCAGCTCTACAGCCCCCTCAGCTCTACAGCCCCCTCAGCTCTACAGCACCGTCAGCTCTGCGGTGGCCCCGTCGGCTCCGGCCATTTTCAAGGTTTGGTCAGAGGGGGTGTGGTTTGTTGAGATTAGTTTTGTTTTGTGGAGACTAGTTTAGGTTTGTTGAGACTAGTTTAGGTTTGTGGAGATTAGTTTCAGTTTGTGGAGATTAGTTTAGGTTTGTGGAGACTAGTTTATGCCCTTGGACACTCCACCTGAAGGGCTGTATTGGCGTTGGTTTGAATTAATGTGGGGATGACAAGATGAATGGTGACGCCATGAGAGATGAACAGGATGCTGCGCTATGCTCTTAGCTCTTAGCGCTTGCCTCTGACAGCTGTGGGTCTTATTATGGGCTGTATGGATTCTTGGGAGGCACCGTTTAAAAGAGAAACCACCACCAAAAGAACCCGACTCCAGAGGTAGGCCTCCTGCGTTTAAAACCCAGCATCATCGCCACGGGCAACGGCCAGGTGGTCCGTTAACAGCCAGCTGAAGCCCCCCCCCTGACGAGAGGCCCCGATGCTCGCGTGTCTCTCTGGGTCGGGGGTCCCGGCCCGAGCCCAGGTTAACTAGCCCTCCGCTGTCTGTTGTGACGCCTGCTTCCTCTTCAAGGAAATGTTCTTCCTGCTCCGGGCCGGGCGGCGCCGAGCTGCCCTCCGCCGGGCCGCGGCGCCGTCATCCACAGGATCTATAGAGAGGAACCCAGAGCCGCCCCCTGGGCTGCCGGGGGGCCCGCGGTTCTGCGGTTCTGCGGCCGCGCGATAGTGAAACAAAGGTGGCGCGAGCTGGGGAGGACGCAGGAATACAACCGGCAACCCTTGGAGTTGTTAGTGCCTTGCTCTGTGGAGACGCAGGGAATGGAACTCCTCGCCATTACCGCTGGCTTCAGCGCGCAGGGAATAGAAAACATGCACCTTGCGTTGTCTTTCAAGGGAATGGAACTCGGGACCCTAACAGCCCTGCTGGTGCCTTGCTGTACTCAGTGACAGGGGCACTAGAACTCCTAGTCCTGGACCCAGTGTGATTAATGCCTTGCCTCTGCCCATTAAACCGTGAGGTGTGCAACCACTGGCAGCACTCACAATGCATCCCCTGTATGCACATCACCCCATCTGAAAGCTAGCGGTGTGTGTGTGTGCGCATTCCTGTGTGTCTTTCCGCGTGTGTGTGAGTATGTGCACGTGTGAGTGTCAGTGTGTCAGTATATGCAGAGTGCATATCCTCATACCTGTACGTGTGTGTGTGTGTGTGTGCGTATGCACGTGTGTGTGTGTGTGTGTGTGTATGTGTGCATGTGTGTGCGTGTGTGTGTGCGTCTGTGTGTGTGTGCGTGTGTGTGTGTGCATATGCGCGTGTGCGTGTGCGTTTGTGTATGTGTGTGTGCATGTGTGTGTGTGCGTGTGCGTGAGTGCGCAAGCCCTCTCTCTAATAAGCCGGCCCACCACAGCTCTCCCCCTCTAACTGTAGAGAGATGAATGGCGCTGAATCTCCCGAGTCTGCAGAAAGCCTGTGAGCAGGTTCATACATCAGCCTGGGGGGGCGGGGGGCCAGGGGCAGGGCGGGCTGCTGCTGCGGTGGCTCCCCTGACAGCCTCCATATGTTCACCCATCAGCTGAAGGACAAAGCGGTGATGCTAACACTGCTGGCAGCGATGAGGCCGTCCTCCGAGGGAGAGGTGACACACACACACACACACACACACACACACACACACACACACACTCGCACACACACACACACACACACACACACACACACACACACACACACACACACTCGCACACACACACACACACACACACACACACACACACACACACACACACACACACACACACACTCGCACTCGCACACATACACATGCACACATGTGTGTGTGGGTGTGTGTGTGTGTGAATTACAACCAGGCCCACACATAAACACTGTGTGTGCGTGGGTCTGGTTGTATATACACATTCACTGTGTGTGTGTGTGTGTGTGTGCGTGTGTGTGGGAGTGGTAGGGGGGGAGGGGTCTGGTTGTAATGTGTGTACACACACACACACACACACACACAGTATGTATACCCTGGAGCAGTGACTCCCAGCTCCTACAGAACTGAAATGACATCAAACATTCCTGTCATACTGTATGTCTTCACGCCGGCCGATCGATAAAGTTATCCCCCTGGGGACCGCCCCCCGAGGTACAGACCGTCTCGGGGGTCCAGGAGCCGTGGTCCTCGTAAAGACGTCGCTTTTTACGCTGTTATACCGACAAAGCAAAAAATACAACGGACACTGGGAGCTGCCCAGTACAACCACAGTCTGTACTGGTGGACACTGGGAGCTGCCCAGTACAACCACAGTCTGTACTGGTGGACACTGGGAGCTGCCCAGTACAACCACAGTCTGTACTGGTGGACACTGGGAGCTGTCCAGTACAACCACAGTCTGTACTGGTGGACACTGGGAGCTGCCCAGTACAACCACAGTCTGTACCGGTGGACACTGGGAGCTGTCCAGTACAACCACAGTCTGTACCGGTGGACACTGGGAGCTGCCCAGTACAACCACAGTCTGTACTGGTGGACACTGGGAGCTGCCCAGTACAACCACAGCCTGGTTGTGTTACCAGGCTGGCGGCCAGGACTAATAAAGTGATCCAGTGTGCAGATGATCAGGCTGATGCTGAGCGCAGTGGTCTGATGGATGGGGGCGCCACGCCGAACCTTTATTAAAAAATGTTTCCTCGTACTCTTTAATAAACTTTTAATAAACTGGGTAATAAATCACCCGCAGAGAGGCCCTTCAATAAAGTGATCATCTTTGATCATTTTGTTTTATTTTCAGTGTCGCTAATTGTTCGTGCATCGCATCAGCAGAGAGGACGCGATGGGTGATGGGGCGTCAACAGCGCGATGATTTGCTGTAAATGTCTGTCTGTCAGTGTCTGTCTGTCAGTGTCTGTCTGTAAATGTCTGTCTGTCAGTGTCTGTCTGTCAGTGTCTGTCTGTCTGTCAGTGTCTGTCTGTAAATGTCTGTCTGTCAGTGTCTGTCTGTCAGTGTCTGTCTGTCTGTCAGTGTCTGTCTGTCAGTGTCTGGCAGAGCGTCCACCCTCCCAGGGGGAGGTGGAGGTGGTCCAGGAGAACTAACGGCGGGCGTGTTTTAGATTTGGTTGTTTCTGGAATGGAAGCTGATGGAACACCCTCTGAAGGGGCGCCCTCAGACGGGCCGGGGGCGGCCTTGAGTCTGAGGCAGCAGGAAGGTTTTTTTGTGCGCAAAAGGACTGCAGAGCCCCGCCGTGTCTCACGGGTGACGGCCGGAGGATGCCGGCCCGCTCAGCCGTGTGGGGCTGTGGAGCCGCGTGGGGCTGTGGAGCCGTGTGGGGCTGTGGAGCCGCGTGGGGCTGTGGAGCCGCGTGGGGCTGTGGAGCCGCGTGGGGCTGTGGAGCCGTGTGGGGCTGTGGAGCCGTGGAGAGACTCGTGGGGCTGTGGAGCCGCGGAGAGACTCGTGGGGCTGTGGAGCCGCGGAGAGACTCGTGGGGCTGTGGAGCCGGGTGGGTCTGTGGAGCCGCGGAGAGACTCGTGGGGCTGTGGAGCCGCGGAGAGACTCGCCCACCACTGCACTTGCCAGGGATTACACAGGATTAGTGATGGGTCGACACTAAGGATTTTCAAAGTACATTTAGATTTGTATTTTCCACTGGGGGGGGGGGGATCTCTGAAACCTGTGAAAGCCTTTTGGTTGAAACCCAACTGTGTGCTCTTCAAAGGAACAAGCCCTCCTTCCACAGGAAACGGAATTTTTAGAATTTGTTATTTTTACTCCCCCGCTCACCCTTGTTTTACCCTCTCTCTTCACTATCTGACCTCCCTCCCTGTCTCCCTCCTCCCCGTCTCCCCCCTCCTCCCAGGACAGCTCCCTCCCTTCCCTCCCTGTCTCCTCCCTCCTCCCTGTCTCCCCCCTCCTCCCTGTTTCCCCCCTCCTCCCAAGACAGCTCCCTCCCTTCCCTCCCTGTCTCCCCCCTCCTCCCAAGACAGCTCCCTCCCTTCCCTCCCTGTCTCCTCCCTCCTCCCTGTCTCCCCCCTCCTCCCAAGACGGCTCCCTCCCTTCCCTCCCTGTCTCCCCCCTCCTCCCAAGACAGCTCCCTCCCTTCCCTCCCTGTCTCCCCCCTCCTCCCAAGACAGCTCCCTCCCTTCCCTCCCTGTCTCCCCCCTCCTCCCATGACAGCTCCCTCCCTTCCCTCCCTGTCTCCTCCCTCCTCCCTGTCTCCCCCCTCCTCCCAGGGGCTCCCTACCTTCTCCACAGGTGAGATGCTGGGTGCCAGAGGGCTGTCGCTCTCTGATTCGTCGAGCCAGTTCCTGCGCGCAAGCTCCTCCCACTCTGCCTGCATCTTATCCCAGAACTCTGTATCAGACTGGACACACACACACGCACACACGCACACGCACACACGCATACACACTGATCAGTTGCATGTGCGTGTCTACAGTATTTCAGTGTGTGTGTGTGTGTGTGTGTGGATGTGTGTTTACCTCCACAGCAGCCTTCGCCTTAACAAACTCATCTTCCAGAGACTGTTTCCTCGCTAAGAGAGACCGAGCTCTTCGTCGCTGCCTGGCACAGTCCTGAACATACACACAACAACACACAGACACACAATAACACACACACAGACACACAGACACACAATAACACACACACACAATAACACACACACACACACAATAACACACAAACACACACACACACACACACACATACACAATAACACGCAAACAAACACACACACACAATAACATATCAACACTAATACAAAAATAACTGAAGGCCGAAGCAAACAGAGTATGTTCCTTGGGACCCTTCCAAAGGACATGAATAATGAAGAACCTTGCAGACCACGACAACATCCAGCCTTAATATCACCACTTACATCACTGGATAAAGATGTCCCTTCTAAACACATTGAACCATCCCCCTCAAATGGTTACAGCGTTACAGGTTAATTAAATGAGTTCTGTATGACTGAACCGGCGGTCATGGTCAACGAGCCTGCTTCTTTCAAAGCCAGAATTGAGGAGGAGAGTTGATTGAGTGACGTGATGTTTGTGTGTGATCACTGTTGCAGTGATGTTGCAGTGACTGGAGGAATATGCGTCCACTGGGATCGGTTGATGGGCTCGATTTGGCGCAATCAAGAAATCCTGGAGGGCCTTGAAGGGGATGAAGTGCCTTTCCTGTGGCCCGGAACAGATGAAGGGTGTTTCTCCACCAGAGCTGCCTCTTCAGTCATCGGTAACACTCGAGGGTACATCTATTAACAATTAACCCTGCCCAGTCACCACAGGTCTGGACCAATCTGGACCACCCTGGACCACCCTGGACCTTCCTGGACCAACCTGGACCACCCTGGACCAACCTGGACCACCCTGGACTAACCCGGACCACCCTGGACTAACCTGGACCAACCTGGACCACCCTGGACTAACGCGGACCAACCTGGCCTCACCTGGGGGGAGGAGAGCAGGTCACCCTCATCCAGGCTGCGCACGTCAAAGGTGTTCCTGGTGGAAGGGTCCGTCTTGAACTCTGCAGACCTGGGAACGCAGACCGCCCTCCTCAGGTCAAATATCACATTACATGTCCTGTTATCACACTGCAGACCCGGGAACCCAACCTGGACCGTCCTCCTCAGGTCAAATATCACATTCCATGTGATGTAATGTGTGTACGTACCAGAGGAGCTCACTGGACGAGTGGTTGGAGGAGCACTTGTTTTCGTGTCGGCCCCGCCGGCTGACGCTGGCCTCCAGGTCCATGTTGACGTCCTCCCAGCGCTCCAGTGGTGACGACAGGCTGACTGTGAGAGACAGCGGAGAAGAGGCTCGTCAGGGTTCTGGTACCGCCCCGACGTCACACCGCTGATCTGACCTTTCAGGGCAGGTCGGAGCGTTCCACAACATTCCAGAACCTTCTGGAGCCTTCAGAACACCCCAGAGGGAGTGTTGACGTTCTCTTGACCTGGGCGTCAGGCCGGTGGGCGGGGGAGTGGAGGGCTTCCCATGTCTGAGAGACGCCAGGCGTGTCCATGGAGGTTGAGTCGAGGACGATAACAAGCTTTGAAAGTTTTGTCAGGACAGACAGAATCCTCTTCATTACGCTGAAAGCTCTGATTAAGCCCAGCCTGAAACCAAAGATGTCCTAAACCCTCTCAACCAAATGACCAAACAAAGTGGAGTGTGCTTTAGGTAAATATAATCATTGTGTTGCTCTTTATCCTGGCTGAGAGCATTACGCTGGGGGAACATCACAGCTCTCCTCGTTAAACGATCTGTTGATTAGGACTTCATTAAACGGAGTGCAGCGTTCAAATGTTGACCAGCAAACAAGGGACCAAGAATAACACGACTACTCAATTTAATTGGAACCTTTCAATTCTCTACCAAATCTAAATTATGTAAAGCTATCCATTATACTCTCTCTCTCTCTCTCTCTCTCACCTGAGTCCAGGGATATCCTCTCGGGCGTGCGGGGCGTGCGAGGAGTGCGGGGGCTGGGCGACATGCGCTCCACCTCCACCTGGATCAGGTCGCTCTCCGGCAGCTTCCTCCGGCGCGGGCTGCTCCTGCTGCCCTTCCTCCTCCCTCCTCCTCCTCCTACTCCTCCTCCCCCACCACCACCACAGCTGCCCCCGGACCCCCTCCTGGCCACGCCGTCGGCCGGGTCGCTCAGGTCCACCAGGTCCAGGGACGTGTTCAGCACTGGGGGGGGGGGGAGGACGGCGGGTGAGTCGGGGGGCGGGGCTACGAGGTGACCCCGACACCCGAGTCACGGTGTGGTGATATCACAGTGTGTCGCTCGTGGTGATGCTGTGTTACGGTGACGCGCGGTGATATGTCACGGGCTTATGTCGCCATGCAGCGTCACGCTATCACCGCGCTACGCCACGAGTCACGCTGCCATGTTATCCCGCGTGGGAGTCACAGCGCGCTCCTGTCACGACTCCCGAGTCACAGGCCGGTCTACCGGCACTAGCAGGGGGCTGGGAGAATAATATCTGTGAGCAGTGTGTGCTGGGAGGGGGAGGAGGAGGAGGAGGAGGTGTACTGTAGAGGGTGTAGGAGGAGAAAGCAACGCCTCTTTCAGAGAGACAAGAGGAAATGGGAGCCAACAACCTTACTGTGTGCTGAAAGACAGAGGAGGAGGAGGAGGAGGAGACATGAAGGAGGAGAGAGGAACGAAGGAACAAGAGGAGAGATGAGGAGAGAGGAGACTAGAGGATAGGGGAGAGGAAATGGGAGAGGGTAGGACAGAGGGGAGGAGGAGGAGAAGGGGGGGCAGATGTGAGCACAGCTGCGGGAGGGAGAGGAGCAGGGAGGAGGGATGGGGGTGGTTCTGTAGGGCGGGCCAGAGGGAGAGGAGCAGGGAGGAGGGATGGGGGTGGTGCTGTAGGGCGGGCCAGAGGGAGAGGAGCAGGGAGGAGGGATGGGGGTGGTGCTGCAGGGCGGGCCAGAGGGAGAGGAGCAGGGAGGAGGGATGGGGGTGGTGCTGCAGGGCGGGCCAGAGGGAGAGGAGCAGGGAGGAGGGATGGGGGTGGTGCTGCAGGGCGGGCCAGAGGGAGAGGAGCAGGGAGGAGGGATGGGGGTGGTGCTGCAGGGCGGGCCAGAGGGAGGTGTTAATGAGCTCCGGGTACCCGCGGTGTTGGAGGTGACCGGCCGAGGGGTGGGGCCGTCCACGCGGCTCTCTGACAGGAAGTCATCGATGGAGGGGCTGAGGAGGGGACGGATCTCCTGCTGCTCGCCCACCCGCTGTCCAGAGGAAACATTCAGAACGGGGAGAGAGGTCACACGGCCGCCGCTGCCTTGCTCTGCCGCTAACCTGCACAGAAGTCCTCACACACACTCCTCATCTCAACAGAGTGTCACCCCTGACCCCTGCTCGACCCTATTCGTCTGGGATTGCCTTAGGCTGCTCCATTTACCCACACAGGGAATAGAACCCTGAACCCTGGCAGTGCCTTGCTCTAGTATCAACCTTTACAGGGAGTAGAGCCCACAACCCTGGCAGTGCCTTGCTCTAGTATCAACCTTTACAGGTAGTAGAGCCCACAACCCTGGCGGTGCCTTGCTCTAGGATTAACCTTTACAGGGAGTAGAGCCCACAACCCTGGCAGTGTTGGTGTCAAAGCTGTTGCTGCAAATCACATTTTGGTTAAACTACAGGATCTTAAAATATATTCAAGTTTTTTGGCTGAACTTCAACTTACTAGTCTCCTTCAATAACACTACCGGATGGTTGGTTTAGAGCTTAGGCTGTTAAAGCAGACACAGATACAGTACACAGCTACAGTATACACACACACTACAGATACAGTATATCGCTACACTATACAGACACACTACACAAAGTATACAGATACAGTATACAGAAAGATATAGTATATAGTTAATGTATACAGATACAGAATTTATCAGTAGAGGATTTAACATTTTGAGCGTTGCCATTCAAGTTTTTAAAGTCATTCAAGGTATTTAGAGTTTTTTCCTTGCCAACAGATTTGATCCACCGGACAATTTTTAACTGGCATGTACAGGCAATTAGTAGTATAGGCAACCAATCAGACGGCAAATAGAGCGGTGTCAATCTGAACGCCCGCCCTCCACTTGATCAGTTAGTTTGTTGCTCTGAGGATGAGGCTTTGGGCTTTGAGGCGGCAGGCGTGTGGATCAGGGTTCTGATGTTGTCGTAGAATGAAGAGAATCTAAAGTGGAGCCATGCTGCTACATCAGAGGACAGATCCTCAAGTCTCTGCAGTCACAACACACAAGGGAAAATCACACTCTGTGGGTGGAGTGCTTCCAACAAAATATGGACCCAGTAGCAGACCAGAAAAACCAAAAAGGAGAGAGAGAAAGACAGAGATGGAGCAGAATGAGATCGAGATCTTTAGCTCAAAATTGTTGCTAATTTGGTCCTCTGCATTCTGGTTAAGAACTACTGAATTAACAATGTAGTTAACATACAAGTCTAGTTTACTTTTAGTATTATAAAAAAGCAGCCTGAAGCAATGAAACTGCCAAACACCAAATTCCTTATTTGGTGGTGCTAATTGTCCCTCGCTGTTTTAAGACCTAATCTAAGCAAAATGACGTGATAACTCTGCTGTTTTTCAATTTAAAAAAAGGAAATATGTCAATTATCAGAACAAAGAAATCCCAGCCCAGAACATGTGGTTTGCCAACAGAAAGCCGTTGTGGGTGTGGCCTAACTGGGGCGCCCGCAGGAGCAGCCTTTCCTGTCTGAGAGAAGGGGTGAGGTTCAACAGACCAGGGAGGGGTTGCAACCACTCTTCCATCAGATGGTCGTTATGCCAACCTTGGTTGTCACGGTGAAGAGGGGGTTTCCTTCTGAGGCTGTCTTTTTACCAGGAAGCTCCTTCAGCACCATGGCAACGACCCTGCCCCCTGTTCCCTACAACAGTGAGAGCGACAATGAGTCCAGTCAGTGGCAGCATGGCACGTGGTCATGATGGTATTCAAGGTGTTGGGAGATGCGGTGGCTGAAGTGCTTTGGGGAGGATAACTCGTACTCCTCGCAATGTGTTCACCGTGAGTTGTGGATTCAGAATCTTAGACAAAAGTGTTAGTTTATTTTTTTGGCTTGTTAAAGTCATTTGGCTTTCATCAAGTAGAGGTAGCTCCGAGGTAATTCCAGAACATCAGAGAATGTCAGTGATTACGGGGGGAAGGCTACAGTGTCACGTTTGATACATGCGTCTATTTCGGTCTCTGTCATTAAGACTGAAGCTCCACATATCTGCCACTCCAAGCAGAAAAAACTAACTAACCCCAGGGGTCATCATTAGTCTTTTCACCGTGAAATTAAAAATGGAGGAACCCCGCACACTCTACAGAATATATCTCTGAGACGTACTCAGCGAGACTCTTAAGATGTGAGGTGTGGACGTATATTGCTTATGTGAACCAGAACTCACTCGTCACTCCACTCTGCTTTGACACATATTTCCTGTTCGTGTGCATGTATGTGTGAGTGTGCGTGTGTGTGTGTGTTATGCACACACACACACACGTACACCTACACACGCACGTACATACAACCACACACAGGCATATACATACATGATGGCATGGGCAGAGCTCGAGGCTAGCAGCTGACTGATGGCCATGTGGTTTGACTAAAGAGAAACTGAAGAAACAGAAATGCAACACAAATGTATCACAAATGTATCACAAATGTAACAGAAATGTAACGGAAATGTAACAGAAATGTAACAGAAATGTAACACAGATGTAACAGAAATGTACAGAAATGTACAGAAATGTAACACAAATGTAACACAAATGTACACAAATGTCACAGAAATGTAACACAAATGTAACACAACTGTAACCGCAGGTACAGAGCATGTGATACTAGTGAATTGCACCTGTGGCGTCGGATTGGCCGGCTGGGTTTGTCTGGTGACATAACAGCAATAATTACAGCCAACAGGTCACAGAATATCATTGAGGCGTCGCTTCACGCCTCACTCTGCCTGCAAGATGCTTCTGCTGCAGGACAGAAGGTCTCTCTCTCTCAGTATGTTTGGCTGCATGGCGCTCTCTTCACCTTCACAACAGGGAGGTTATGACTCGGTGAGAGCTGAAGATGCCTCTCGGTAGAGGAGAGACAAGGCAGCCATGATCAGAAGAAGTGCATTCCACTTGAAGGCCCTCAGCAGGGGGTGTAAGCCTCCTGCCGAGGGTTTCAAGTTGAGCTCAAGGAGCAGATAATCAGCCTGGGGAGTATTAATAGATACGAAATCAATACCGGACATGTTGTCACGACTGAGAGGTGAAACCTCTCGGCTACTGTCCACCTGACTCCCGCTCTGTCTACCTGCTTGTTCAGCTCTCTGGCTACCTGCATGTCTGCCTGTTTATCCTAGTATCTGGCTGTATACTTGTCCACCTACTTTCCTGTCTGCTTCTTAAGATGTTGTCCGCCTGTCTGTGTGCATGACTGTCTGTCTCTCAACTGTGTATCAGTCTGCCTGCTTGAACAAACTGTTCCCTTGTCTGTCTACGTGTAGGACCTCATCCTTCTGTACACGTCTGCCTGCCTGCCTGTCTCTGTGTGTCCATCCTTCAGACGGTCGCTGTGTATCCTGTGGTGATGCGGATCTGGTTTCCTGGGACACGGACCCTGCAGGCGCACGGCTGCCGCTGCAGCCGAGATCCTGGTAATCAGATCTTCGTCTTTCGCGGAAGCGTTGGTATCTGTGTTTGTAGCCGGCCCTGAGCCTGGAGGTCAGGTGGGGCCGTGCTGTCATGCAGATGGTCATCGGTCATCCAGGACTTTGGACAATGTCCGCCAAGTCCAAAGGTGCAATTTTCATCAACAAATACTTCCACTGCCAAGCAAAGTATTACTTCGCTACGGTGTCACCTAACTGTGGACTGTTTGGAAAACCTTTCAGGTCGGGTCTAACAAATGTATCACACCATGAACTAAATACATGTCATCATTGTGCATTAGCGGAAAATTAGCATTGTGTCTGACATAATGTTATTTTACGGCTGTGTTGGCTAAGCTAATGCTGACGTGCTGTAGATGTCAGCTAGCTGTCAGGGCAGATTAAACTGCACCCAGCTGACACGCTGCCACACTCAGAGCGCCCTTTCCTCCAACCTTTTAACAATTCACAGCCGCACTCAATCGTGACCTCTCTCTCTCTCTCTCTCTCTCTCTCCCTCCCTCGCATTCCATCCCTCTCTCTCGCTCCTCTCCTTCTCCCCTTCTTTTCTTTAGACGGCGCGATATTAGGACACGTTCCAGCAGTTTTCGACTCTCTTCTCCTGTCTTCCCAACACGTAGCACACGCTCCGGCTCTCCTCGCCCCCCCCTCCCTGCTGTAGCGTCGTCCGGAGGTGATGTCTTGCTCTGTTGTCGGAGGAGATGCTCGGGCCTAAAAATAACTTGTGTCTGTGCTGAGTAAACATTTCCCATCAGCCCCTGGGAGTCCCTGGAGCACGGAGCCACGCGGAGCCCATACGATCCGGCCCAAAGCTCTGAGGGAAGCTGCTCTAATGCTGCTCGTCTTCTGCTCGTGTCGCTCTCCCACTGCCCAACTCCCAGTACAACCAGTTTTCTACTGGTGCACACTGTGTGTGTGTGTGTCTGTGTGTGTGTGTGTGTGTGTGTGTGTGTGTGTGTGTGTGTGTGTGTGTGTGTGTGTGTGTGTGTGTCTGTGCATACGGCGATGCTATATTTAATTCCAGCAGAACTGTTTCTAATTAATCTTTCATGAGACGGTCTCTCCCATGGCTGTTCCTGTTTAATCACTGGGCAGTAACCCACCAGGTCACCAAAATAAGAGTCCTCGTGCCATGCGCCAGATGCTGACATGTGCTGAGGTGGAGGGACAACAGGACCTCCAGACTGACATGCATCCACAGCACGTGGGCATCGTTAGCATCACAAACATGCGGTACCAGGACGTCAACACAAACTGGGAAAAGAACAGCAGGATATTTTTTGGGGGGGGCTAACAGCACTAATGTGTCAGGCTCGACATGAAATCGCTGTCAAGCTGTCAGCAGTCCAAAGGCCTTTTCTACCACGGGCCTCGTGGAGACCGCGTTAGTCAGTCTGGTTTAATATGCAAAAGAGGCCGTGATCTGGGCCTACGTGGCCCTGGTTTGTGAATAACTGAGTGCTTCTGACTGCCAGGCCAAGGGGATCTTGGATGGCAGGTTGTTCTGCTGGAGGAGGAGATCCTGTCTTTACGATGTTTCTGTGCTTTCCTCCCGTCAGTGGGGCTGGTGAGGGTTTCGTTGTCTCAGCATGCAGCTGGTAAATAGTATTCTATTTACACTCATTAACATGTATTGTATTTATTTTGTAATAATTCATTATTTTTGTATTCATTGTATATTCGTTTTTGTTTTGTTTTTTATAATATTTTGGGGGTCTTCATATAAAAATTGGTATTGAATCGTAATATTTGATATTTGAAGTAAAACAGTACAGTACAGGGCTGTACAAGAGTACATGTTGAGGTTGCTCACATGTTCCATGTTCTATAATCCAACATGGCCGACTCTTCCCAGGCGCAGACACAGGGAGCCAACCACACGCCTCCTCTCCCAAGGCCTTGAATGGGTATTCATTTGGAAGACTTAAATTTTAAATCACAGCTCCTCAGTACGAAGAAGGAATTACAGCCAGCAAAGGGCTTACAGTGCAGCGCGAACAAAAGAGCAATAGAATTAGCACAGAGTGTTCTGGAGTTTGGTTTTTCAACACTCTTTTCAACACTTCGTTCTCCTCTTCCTAGTGTACAGGAAGAGGAGCTTACAGCTACCTTCAGGAAAGGAGATGGTTCATCTCCAGGACAGTGGGCTTTAATTCGGCAGGTAAAGCAAAGCACCAATATTTGTTGTTGTGTAATTCTGTAAATCAAAAGGCAAGGCGCTAACATGGCCAGGGTCACAGGTTCCATTCCCTGTGTAGCTGCATGGTATGGCATCTCACTAGCCCTGCCAGGGTTAAAGGATCTCTCCCCTGGTGTACCTGCATGGCAGACACCAGAAAGCCGACCCCAATTAGCGCTCGGTCAGCGTCCGCCTCCTCCCAGGCAGACCGTCAGCGCGCCCCAGCAGCTCTTGAGGACCAGCGTGGCTACACAGCCTGGCTCCTCTCCTCAGTCACACGCGTCGTCTGCCCGCTCCAAGGTCAGTGGTTTGGGCCTTCTGCCCGCCGTGCGCCGGGGCCCTTCAGGCATCCGCGCGGACACCTTGGCATCAGCCGCGATGCTGAGCCCCCTCTCTCTCTCTCCGCGGGTGGCCCTCCCATCCTCGTGCAGCCTGATGACACTCGGCTGGTTCAAGACTCTTCAGCCGCCCCCTCGGCGAGATGGGGGAGGCGATCTGTGCTCCTTCGGGCTGTGGGTTCGACTGTGCGCGCCTCTTGCTGTGTCAAGGCGGGGTTGCAGTGGGAGATGGCCGAGGTCGTATTAATATCCACGTCGTATTTACATTTAGATTAGGTTTCTTTCGCTCGCCTGCCAGTGCGGCGCAAGTGAACACACAATGAGTACGCCGTAATTTACCCCAGAATACATTTTAATCTGCATACTTTGCGGGGATTACTATGGTAACCACCATCATCCCGGGGTTACCATGACGACGACTAGGGTTACTGGCGCTGCTTTCGACAACAAGAAAAAAGTTCATTAAAAAGCCACGTTCGGTAAATTCTAACGTGGCAAACCAGAAAGGTGAACCGGAACATCTCGACATCCAGTGCGGGGGTGATAGAAACATGCGTTTTGCTTTTTGCTTCCCCAAGCGCCACATCATCTCGTTTTCAGCCGCTCTGCACAAAGTGTAGCTGCCAGGTGTGTGACCCAGCTTCACCATGAAGATGATGTCATCGCTGTCCGGCTCCCTCTCTCGCTCTCCCTCGCTCTGCTGACTGGGCGGCCGCCCCCATAGTGGCCCGGCTCCCTCGACCCATCTCCAGGGCGACACCAAGCCAGTGGGGCGGGTACCCGAGGAGGCGCCGAGGCCCAAGGACTTGCTCATGGGTACTTCAGAAGGTGGGTTCAGTTTTACCGTAACAGTGTTCGTGTTCTGTTCCTTTGAGGTGAACTTTACACCATTCAGTTTTAACTTTAACTCATAAGCATAACAACGGAGCATTAAATCGTAGTTTTAGCAGTTTTCTCAATGTCGATGCTCACGTTGGATAATACTTTTCAACACTGCTACCGACCCAGTGTCAGTTCCAGTACCTCTTGTAGTACTGAACCAGTGGTCCCATGTTCCGTGTCCTCTGTTCTGCACACAGCATTTCTCAACAGGTAGACGACCCACTTCACGTTCAAACCCGAGGTCAAAATAATCACAGATATTCCTTACCTCGGCACATAACACTTTGCCGACGTTGCAATTGCCGGAAGGGCGGTGAGTCCCTGATGCAATGTTTCTACAGCTGCTGTTTCTAAAGCTGCTGTTACTGTTCCTGTTCCTGGGGTCCGACTGTTTCTAAGGTTACTATTCTTGGGGTCAGACTGTTTCTAAGGTTACTCTTCCTGTTCCTGGCGTCAGATTGCGTCTAAGGTTACTGTTCTTGGGGTCAGACTGTGTCTAAGGTTACTGTTCCTGGGGTCAGACTGTTTCCAAGGTTACTGTTCCTAGGATCAGACTGTTTCTAAGGCTGCTGATTGTGTGGCTGTTCCTAGGGTTGTTGTTTAGTAAGGCTGCTGTTTCTAAGGATGCTGTCGTTTAGTGAGGCTGCTGTTTCTAAGGATGCTGTGGTTTAGTGAGGCTGCTAAGGTTTCTAAAGATGCTGTCGTTTAGTGAGGCTGCTGTTTCTAAGGATGCTGTCGTTTAGTGAGGCTGCTGTTTCTAAGGATCCTGTCATTTAGTGAGGCTGCTAAGGTTTCTAAGGATAGTGCGGAGACTGAGCCTCGATCTAGTTCATCTTTTCGAGACCCGACTTTGTCAGCTTGTGAGGAGATTGCTGTTGTCCTGATGATGGAGGATGTTCTGTAATGTACGCAGCACGCACCTCACCCAAGGACGGTTCTGACAGCTTGGCTCCCCTACGGGCCTCCCCTATTAGCTCCAGAGGGAGGGAAGGGGCGCGCTCCATGTGCTAAAGTGCACTTAGCATCCCAGACCACGCAGCCGGGGCAAGCTCTGAAAACAGACCTGGGCCTTGCATGGAGTCCCGGCTGCCTCCCAGCCCTCTGTGCGTGGCGTGATACATTCTGATACCGACGGGGTTGTTCGGTATGTTATGTGACTCCGACAACTTCAGAAGTACAGAAAAAGGATGTGCTTACATGTGATATGTGGAAATAGATATCTTGTATCTGCCAACAATGTCAACAAATCATGGTCCAGTCCAGCTGACCTGGTATTAACATTTCCAGGTTTAGGGGTTTGATGCCCTTTCTGGCTCAACTGGTTGAGCAAGGCATTAACCATTCCAGGGTTGGCGGTTTGATTCCACCTGGGGGCGCTGATGCTATGAAATGAATTTGCTAAATCCCCAAACAACATGACACATAAATTAAATGGTGTACAAGCTACTTTGAGGAGCAGGAAATACTGAATCCAGAAAACCCGACCTGAGACACAAAGACACTGCTCCACAGAACACGAGACAAACCGCACCAGAACCAGTAGTCTACACAACAGGAGTAGTAGAACCAGGAGTCTACACAACATGAGCAGTAGGACCAGGAGTCTATACAACAGGAGTAGTAGAACCAGGAGTCTATACAACATGAGCAGTAGAACCAGGAGTCTATACAACAGGAGTAGTAGAACCAGGAGTCTATACAACATGAGCAGTAGAACCAGGAGTCTATACAACAGGAGCAATAGAACCAGGAGTCTATACCACAGGAGCAGTAGAACCAGGAGTCTATACCACAGGAGTAGTAGAACCAGGAGTCTATACCACAGGAGCAGTAGAACCAGGAGTCTATACCACAGGAGCAGTAGAACCAGGAGTCTACACAACATGAGCAGTAGGACCAGGAGTCTATACAACAGGAGTAGTAGAACCAGGAGTCTATACAACATGAGCAGTAGAACCAGGAGTCTATACAACAGGAGCAATAGAACCAGGAGTCTATACCACAGGAGCAGTAGACCAGGAGTCTATACCACAGGAGTAGTAGAACCAGGAGTCTATACCACAGGAGCAGTGGAACCAGGAGTCTATACCACAGGAGTAGTAGAACCAGGAGTCTATACCACAGGAGTAGTAGAACCAGGAGTCTATACCACAGGAGTAGTAGAACCAGGAGTCTATACCACAGGAGCAGTAGAACCAGGAGTCTATACAACAGGAGCAGTATAACCAGGAGTCTATACCACAGGAGTAGTAGAACCAGGAGTCTATACCACAGGAGCAGTAGAACCAGGAGTCTATACAACAGGAGCAGTATAACCAGGAGTCTATACCACAGGAGTAGTAGAACCAGGAGTCTATACCACAGGAGCAGTAGAACAGCTCTGACAGTGGAGACACTCGCGCCTAAAGCCCTCGCTGTACAGTCTGTTCTCCCAGAGGAAAACAAACACTTAGCTCTCTCCCTCCCTCCCTCTCGCTCTCTCCCTCCCTCCCTCCCTCTATCGCCCCCCCCCCTCTCTCTCCATCTCTCCCCCTCCCTCTCTCTCTCGCTGGTCTCTATGTTTTCCACCAAACTTCTCTCTCTTGTTCCTCTCCCCTCTCTCTCCTCTCTCTCCGCTTTCTCTCCTCTCTCTCCGCTCTCTCTCCCCTCTCTCTCCTCTCTCTCCGCTCTCTCTCCTCTCTCTCCCCTCTCTCCTCTCTACTCTTTATCTCCTCTCTCCCCTCCCTCCTCTCTCTCTCCTCTCTGATCTCATCAATCCACGGCCAAACAGAAATGTTTCCAAAATAATCATTCACACCTGAAACCCAGTGAAATGTGACGCTGGGCGGTTCTGGTGGTTCTGGCGAGGGCCGTGCAAACACTCGGGTGTTGAGGATGTGTGTCACGATACGAGGCTGCACAGCTCAATATTTAACTGCAATTAATGCAGCAAAAGCGCTATTGATCCTGAGGAGATTTGACTTGAAGGATTTGTAGCCTACAGATTAGGATTACACACAGCATCTGTGTGCCTCTTTAATGGAAGATGGACGTTTTTAGAACGTTTGGGACTTCCATCGTCAGGGCAAAGGGTGGGCGATTTTGTGGCTGTTTTGTGGGGAAGTTATCTGTTTCGCTGTTTCTATTTACTCTGGACTACAGACCCAGCATTAGGTTCGCCTCACAATACTCGGTTCATTTGATTGGGCCAAACAGATTAATTGTCCTGTGGGATTGTTCCCAACATTTATTGATGCTGGCTGCGATGTAATACAACGCGATGCGTCTCGTATGTGACGAGGTTGTCCTAACAGCTGGTGGGATGCTGCACAGACCAGGCGTGTTTCGCTGACCCGTAGAGTGACTGTCCAACCCCTGCCCCGCTGAGACCCCCAGCAAGTGATGTGAGTGATGCATGTTACGGGAGTCTCCCAGCGGTGGGTTGGAGTCAGTGGGACTTCGGTCACTAGCAGCTGACCGACGGTCTCGCCTCCAGCCGTTTAAAACACGACACCGAATACGGTGGATTATTATTATTAGTAGTAGTAGTAGTATTATTATCATTCTTATTCATAATCCTGTTAAATTCAACACCGACACGAGTTACGAGGGACGGAGTTCTGGTGCTGCTCGGTCCCCGCTGCACGTTTTAACCAGCTAATTCATCGTTAGTCGGACACCACATTGTTCTGTGGAACCAGCGGTCTAACCCGGGGTAATGGTTCTGGTTCGGCTGCTTACCTGTACCTGGTACATCACTCCGCCGGGCGGCCCGGAGCCTCCTCCTGTCCACCTGCGGGGAGAGGTCTCGAGCCTCCTGTTCACCTGACGGCGGGAGTCTCGCGCGGCGGTCCTGTGAGGCGCGAGCCGGGGACGGGGGTCCGCGCGCCGCGCGCTGCCTCCTCGGCGCTTCCGCTTGTCGCCTCTAACGGGTTCTCACGCGACATCCGACACTAGACCGCCGCCGTTCGCACGCGGCGTGGACGTTCATCGCGTTCGTGTCCCGGACAGAGTTCGTCGTCCCCCTCTCTCCCTCTCTCTCTCTCTCTCTCTCTCTCTCTCTCTCTCTCGCTCTCTCTCCCTCTCTCTCACGCTCTCTCTCCCTCTCCCTCTCTCTCTCTCTCCCCCCCCTCTCTCTCTCTCTCTCTCGCGCTCTCTCTGCGAGCCTCGCGGCGGAGGGGAGGCTGCTGTCCCGTGCGTCCGTTATAGTCAGAGAGCTCGCGCGGAGCAGTTTCCTCAACTGCAGCTCACGTGCCCCCTTCCTGTACTGGGCGCGAGGGGGGGGGGGGGGGGGGGGGGGGGGGGCGAGGCAACGTGAGGTGTGAGTCCCGCGATGCTGGGGGGGGGGGGCGGGGGGGACATTCACTGTTATTATGCAGAAACATCTTCATGTAGACGGATGACAAACACCGCAGCGTTTCAAAGGTTGTTCTTAAAATCTGAAAAGTCCCCAATAATTGATGTGTCCCTGAAACAGTTGTGCCTCGTTACGCTGGTGGGGTTCATCTCCCCGGTGAGACCCCCGGTCTAAAGCAGGCTGATGATTTGAGGACCGTCGACTACCAGCCGCCCTATGGTAAATACGCCTATAAATAGCGGTAGTAAATTAAAGGATGTGTTGAATGATAGCTTTTGTGTGATATCCACACACGCACACACACACGCACGCACGCACGTACACACACACACACACACACACACACACACACACACACACACACACACACACACACGCCCCTGAGGCCTCAGCGCTAAGACCGTTGTGCTGCCAATTTGCTGAAACAGGGAGAGGAGAACAGGAACCACTCTGATGGAGACCAATGAACTGGGAAATGAACTCCCGTCCTCCGAGCCGTCCGCAGCGTCCTGCCCGCCGTGATGTACAGCCCCGGCCCGCCGCGCGTCGCTCGGGGGCGGCCGACTTATCGCGCCGCCTCGGCGGGGAGAGACGCGCGCCTTTTTTTAATTGAACGGCATTATCTCTTAATGAAAAGGGCTTTTGTTTGTCAACCGGTCGAGAGACTTTGCGTGTCGAAGAGAGCTTTGTGCGGTCCGGGAAGAGAGCTGCTTCCTCCCGCACCGAAGATGCGCCGTCGGGAGGCTGGGATTGTCCAAGATGCGGTTCAGAGGCGCCGTCTCCAGTTAGTCAAGTTATTGAGTAGAAATTGAGGGAGAGATCAGAGCCAATCAGATGAGGGCACGGCGTATGGTCGGGCTACATCTGTGGATTAATATATTAGGGACTGGATTGGATTAGAAGTGCAGTAGGTTCATGAAAACAAGACTGGATTAGGTTAAACTGCAGCGGATGAAAATATATAGGCCTATATAACACTGGATTAAACATCACTGGATTGTGGTGTGGGTTTACAGCTGTACAGCAGTGTACAGTGCTGCTGAGGAGTAGAGTAAGTCCATTAGAGTACAATAGGTTGCAGTAAACTGCAGTGGATAACAAGGTGTGTCTTTGGCTTTCTCCTCTTCATCGAGGGGAAACTACTGTTCATCTGACCCTTGACCCCATCCCATGGGAGTCAGGGCTCTGAGGCTTCACTGTATCGCCATGGAAACCAGCCCCTCGCCTGCCCTCTCTCCCAGAGGCCTGCTGTCAGGTTATGGGTTCCAGCCCCCTCGCCGCCCTGGCTACAGGTACGAGGGAAGCCATGGTGTCATGTCATCCCACAGGGACGAGGTCAAAGTTCAAGGTTCAAAGTTCCTCTGGTGAGCTCACTGGGCTGTCGGAGAACACTGTGCTTCTCAATATGGACGACAAACATCCAGACTAAGACATAACCACTGTTTCTCAAGAATGTTCGTACAGTCTTCGGTCTTCATTCAATGTTGTACTGCGTTTTAAGGACAGCGCTGGTGTTGGTGGTGGTGTGCAGCACTTCTGTTTCCTAAAAGAAGCCATGGCAGCGAAACTGTCTTCGTCTCCATTCTGTCCCCTAAATAGCCACGCACGACACTCCTCCCACTCGCCAATAACCACCCGCCCAGGGAAGCGCGTTTACGAGCAGACCAGCAGGACGGCGCCCGTATCGACAGGACGGAAAAAGCGGCGTCCTCTGGACCGCAGCCAGTGCCCCCCCCCCCCCTTGGCGTTGAGTGGTCCACTCCTGATGATGTCACACATGACATCATCACATCAGCTCCACCCAGCCGCCGCCACCACCAGGTGTTGTTCTGTGATCAAACCATGGATGGATCACAGTTTGGCCTGATAGCTAAGGGAGACAAAACCTACACTAACTGGGCTGAATCTACTAGCTACACTACAGTAAACTATTCTTAACCTTCTCTGTACACATAACGAGGTGCTAAACCAAGACTAATTTCAGGTAACCCTAGTGGCGCCAACTAAGTCCACACTAACTAATCGAAATAAAGGATACAAGCAAACCTAACCCTAAGATAGACTCAACACTCAAGTCTACCTTGTGTGAATGATTAATTCACACCAAACTAATCTAAATCCAGACTACTAAATATAATAACTAAACTCACTCAAACTTGCTAATTCAGACCACCCTTAACTAAACCAAGGTGAACCTTCTGATAATCCATGTGTGAATGTTTCCTCCTGGATGGAAGGATTCCTTCCACACCCAAACCACTCCCTCCTGGCTCCCACACGGCAGTGCGTTGGGTCGGCTTTCTCAACACCTGTCATCGCAGAATTCATTACAGTGATTGATTGAATTATGTGGCTGCTCCCGGTGCCACAAATCTCTTTTTTTATGAGCTTCCTTCTGTCTTTGTTCATCTCCCTCTCTCCACTCCCTCTCAGCCCAAGATGGAAAGTTTGCATTTCCACCGTGCTGCTCGCTCCTGTCGGTACCAGAATACTTTTGTTCAACTCAAAACCAGGTGCAGGCCGAGCGGCCCGCTGTTCTCCCAGAACCGAAGTGGTCCATGTAGTGGAAAACCACAAGGCTCCTGTGCAAAGCCAGGCGCAAGCATGTGTGTGCATGCAGGGGAGGTATGGGTCACATACAGGCCAACAGCTGGTCAGCGATGCAGTCAGGATTATAGCTGGCACACGCACACACACACACACACACACACACACACACACACACACACACACACACACACACACACACACACACACACACACACACACACACAGGCGCTCTCTCAGCTCAGCTGATTAACCCCTGGAGGGGCCAGGCCATCGCTGATTGGTGGGTTTTCACTACACACCGTGGACTGCCTGTATCGGATCACCTTGGTTACCAGTGCTAACAGGAAGTAATGTAATTGTCTAACCTATTTGCTCAGTTGGGGAGCCTCTGTGCCACCCCCCCCCCCCCCCCCCCCCCTTAATCTCCAACATACTCAAACAGACACTAATGGAAGGATTACCCCCACCTGACAGTAGAGGAGGAGGAGGAGGAGGAGATGTAACCATGGCGTCTTCAGAGTTCATTAGCTTGGTGCTTGATTGGCTAACGTAGGGTGGCTCTCATCCCAAGCTGCTGCAGGCTGGTTGGTTTCCAGGAGAGAGGAGGGTTCAGGGCTGTTTTCCTTTAACCTCCTGTGTTGAAGCACGCCGTGTGTTTCCAGGTCGCCATGGGCAGACTGGGTCCCATCCCATCCTCTGAGCACGTGAACAACACACGCATTTCTGGTTCCAGTTTAGGTGGAACGTAGAACCACGTCCAGGGGAGAGGAGGCTCGCAGAGTGGAACCACAGGCGTTCTTAGGCTGTTCCCAGCGTGATGCGTTGACCATGTTTTGCTGACACAGCTCCTACAGATACCGTCAGTGGTTTACGGGATTGAAGAACAGGGCCGTTGTTTTTCTTTGTTCCTAAAACAGTTACGACAAAGATTGCACAATTTCCCCCAAACAAAATAAAGAATATTTTATTGAAAACGAATCGTCATGCAAGGGTTCCTAGAAACCGCCCCACAGTCACTCTTCAGCAAGGGTTCCTAGAAACCGCCCCTCAGTCGTCCACATCAGGGCCTGGCGTCCACCTGGAGGCCCGTTCTGCAGCTCCCAGCAGGGGGGCGGGGCTCAGGGGGCTCAGGGTCACAGAGGCGGGGCTTAAGCTGCGACCTCTCCGCGGTAAAGTTTGTCTTCCCCTCTGAGTTGAGTTTTTGCACTGTCTCCCCCTGTCCTCCCTCCCTCCCTCCCTCCCTCCCTCCCTCCCTCTCTCTCGCGCTCTGTTATCCTTCTCTCTCTTCCTCCTTGACACCCCCTCTTTATAAATACAGAAACAGAACACTATACGCACACATCCACACAGAGTATTGTCTCTCTCTCTCTCTCTCTCTCTCTCTCTCTCTCTCTCTCTCTCTCCTTCCCTGTCGGTGGTAAAGGTCGTTGGACCATCTGCTCTGCTGACTGGACATCACCTTGTGTCTCTTGAGGTAGAAATTTAAGTTCAGCCGCCCCCCCTCCCTCCCTCCCTCCCTCCCCCCTCCCTCTCCTCCCCCTCTCCTTCTCCTCCCCTCCCCTCCTTCTCCTCACCCCAGTCCTCGTCACCTTGCCCATCTCCACAGTCCTCTCTTTACCCGTCTCCTCCCTCCTCCTCCTCACCTCTCCCCTCTGTACTCTCCTCCATCCCTCTCCGCTCCTCTGACCTATTCTCCAGTCCTTCCCCCTCTTCGAATCCGCAGCAACGAGTCAATAAAATATTGTTGTATTTCTTTCAAAGTGTTGTTTTTCAGCATAAATGTAATAATCTCACCCAAATGTAATCCCTCCCATCTCTTAAGTTATTCGTAGCTGTTCAATATTAACGTTGTGTTCCATTGTGACTCATCCGTCTCCAGCTGCCATCTTGATGTAGGAGCTGTCAGATCCCGCCGCCGTGCTCGTTCCTCATCCCGGGTTCAGCAGAGTGCCGACGCCCCCCCGCGGTCGGGCTGGGTAGTACAACAACACGAGGCCGTGATGCGGTGCGCTCCACGCGGTGATTCACACAGACGCTCCGAACTTGATTTTTTTATTACTTGAGCGATATCACCAATTGTATTGCACCATTGTGGTGGTCCACTCATTGTGTGTTTAGTGGTGCCACTAAACCACCCTGACTTTAAACCCAGAAACATTGTTGTGAGTGTCAATGCAATTAATTTAAAGGCTGGATGGAGAGTAGTCTGGTTCGAGGCATCCTTGCATAAGATGCCTGAACCAAAGTGGTTATTAATTAAATGCATCTCAAAACACATGAGCTTCAAGTCGTTTTGGATGAAAGGGTCTCAAACTCTGACGAGGGAATGGGAGCCAATAAGGTGACTGAACGTTTGGTACGTTTAAAATGTCACCAAATGTTATGGTTGGTGGTGAGACCATGTTCAACTTGCTTGTATTCTTCCCTTAACAATGGTCTGGGATCACATCTATTATGATAATGGCCTACTTTAAAGAGAATATGCATATGATCCCTGTTTTTTTTAATCAATACATCTGTTATACGAAATGTATGAACGAGGTCTTCACCTTGTAGCTCAAGGACCTTTGAGAAGGTCTGCAACAACAAAGTTATTGAATAGAGGCCATTTGTTCAAGCTGCTAAACCAGGCCCATCATAGGATGTAGGCCTACTCAGCCCTCTTTCTGTTCATGTATTTATATATTATACAAATAGATATATTTAGATCTAATATCATATAGGCCTATTTATATATCAAATTTTCACAGAAACACAACATTCGTGTCAAATGGGAATTCTAGTACGACACGCACTATGTTAAACTCTAGACTTATGGACTTTTGGGGCGTGAACGAAAAACAATAACTTTGAAAAACGATGCTTGTCCTTTGGCAGTTATTAAATTGACCCCCATTGCCTCCATTTCCCAGAGTGCAGCGCGAACAGGAAGTGCGTCCACACGACCTTGGATTCCTTCTGGGCTGCTCTGAAGTAACGTTTTTGTAACAGCAGCGAAACTATGGCGAACAAGGAGCCTGGCGTAAGTGTTCCTGTGCATTGTGACTTTAAATCGGGATTTAATTCCGTGTTGACTTGTTGTGTTTCCAGCCATGTCTGTCTCTCTTGCTGCTTGCATGCCGGGTTGTGTCGCACTCTGAACACACGTGAGGAGACGGGGCTAACGTGTTAGCCAGCTAGCAGCTAGCTAGCACCAATGAATTGAAGTGCAACATGTCCATGTCCAGTAGTGGTGACCGTGAATAACTGAGGGTGGTGACGTGAACCGTTGTTTAGTCCGTTTAATATGTGACACCGGTCGTGTCAGGGTCCGGGTGACTTAGCCTTCGTCCAACAAGTTGACCGGCTCCACTTTGTTGGGGGGGGGGTGGGGGGTTGACTTGTCAATGTCGACTCATGGTCATCACTGGTCTTTATTTACCACACCGACACGCGTGGGGTCTTCCTTCGTCGTCGCCGTCTTGTTTAAACAGTGCCTGTCGCTTGGCTTTAAACGCGCGTGTCCTTGTTTTTCTTTCCAGCAAGGTATCATGCAGCAGCTGCGTCAGATCGTCAGCAGGATGGGGTCCGGGCCGCGGGGGGCCGGTGTGGGGCTGAAGCTGCTCATCGGGGCAGGAGCTCTGGCCTACGGCGTGAAGGAAGCCACCTTCACAGGTAGGCTGGCCCGCCTCGGCACCACCAGCACCACCACGTACAGCCCGGTCCCTCCACCTGGACCAGGCCATCCTGATGGTCTCAGACTGCCAGATGGTGGGGGGGGGGGGGGGGTTATGAAATATGAGCAGTTGATAAAGCTCCAGGAAATATCACTCTGAACTTGTGGCTCATGAACCTCCCGTAAGGACAAGTAGATGCTTGGTAGTAGTAGTGGCGTATAGTTGCTTCATGACCCCAAACATTAGACGTCATTGTCCCTCAATGGACCACCACGCCGGGCCCATGCACCTCAGCCACCTCGGCCCTCCGTCTGCTGCTTTGCCCTGCCGACAGGGAAAATGGCACGAAGCAGCTTGCTGTGGATGTAGATATTAAAGCTGTGGAGGTGTTTTTAGCGGTGCTGCGGCTAAAGGAGTCACTGGTGCTGAACTCTAAATGTCAGCGCTGGTGTAGATGGCCACCGCATACTGGGGGAGGATGTTCAGCACAATGACTTACACCATAGTAATAATATTACACCCTGCAGCACTGAGTACATTGTTGGGCCTTTATAGACAGGAAAGTGGTGGAAAAGAAGGCCGATGACATTTACATTTAGGGCATTTAGTAGACGCTTTTATCCAGAGCAACTTACAATAAGTAAATTTGTCAGAAGAAGGGTGAATACTTCATTGCTGTTACTACAGTGAGAAAGTCACCAAAACAAGTGGGACGTTCAGACTCGAACCTGCGGCCTCTATAAGGCCATCTAAGGACGTGTATATGGGGGGGGGGGGGGGGTACTGGAGGGGTCAACGTTCTCATTATCCCCACGGCTTGGAGGGAGAGAGAGAGAGAACTTCAACATGAGACACACAGACCATGTCCAGCATATTGCTGTGAGCTAGTGATGTTTACGCTGTGTGTCTAACTGTGTGTGTGTGTGTTGCAGTGGAGGGAGGACAGCGAGCCATCATCTTCAACAGGATCGGGGGCATCCAGAAGGATACGGTCCTGGCCGAGGGGCTTCACTTCAGGTGGGTGGGCCGCAGCGGGGGGGGGGGGGTCCCGTGTGAGGGGTGTGTGGTTTTACACTTCATCTTGGCACGATGGCCCTTACGGTTCAACATTGGAATCGTGCAACGCACCATTCAACATTCTTGGTTACACCCAAGATGGCGCCGTGGACGGCTGTCTCTGTGTGGTGGTGTGCATTGTTTTGTCTCGTTTGTTAATTTACCTACTCTTTGCACTCCTTGCACCATTCACTTTGTAACACTTACTGTTGCTTGTATTGTCTTGTTGGTGTTTTTTTGTTTGTTTGTTCACTGTTCTGTTGACTGTTGCACACAAACCACCAGGACAAATGCCAAGTAGGTGCGAACCTACTTGGCGATAGAGTTCAAATTCAGACACCTTTTCTGACCAAAGGAACACGGTGTAAAGTTAATGAAGAAGAATCAGTCGTGAGGTTCACCTGTTTGAGTTCTGTTATGCCGGTGTGATAACAATTGAAGAAGGCGGGACGTGATGTGATTTAATCAGAAGTAATGTTGTGCTTCTGGTCAGAGATCACATGTGGTGACCATAGACTGTATATAAATATGGACAAACCCTCCGTGACGTCACCCATAGACATTCTTAACAGCGGAGATGAAGCCTAAAATTGAGCTTCTGGGCGCCGCCATCTTGGACATTTCAGTCTGTGTTCTAAGCCCGCCTACCTCCGGCCAGACCAATCAAAGCCTCGAATCCGTGAAGGTCATGCCGTGGTGACAGATGACAGCTGCCAATCAAGTTGACCACGCCCTTAATTATTCATAAAATAAATCCTTCTCTGTGCATTAAAATAATGGATTCCAAAAAAATTCACCCCCCTCACAGTTGTCATGGACTCGAACACTACTGAAAGACACCAAAACCGTTTTTTGAACCAGGCTGTAAACATGTTTATTTTGGCTGTAAAGTTGGACATTTTAACATGGGTGTCTATGGGAGTTGACTCCTTTCTGCAGCCAGCCTCAAGCGGCCAGTCGAGGAACTGCAAGTTTTTGCACTTCCGCATGGGCTTCATTTTTCAGCATGGAATGTTGCCGCTTGGTTGTGACTCAACTTGACATGAAATTACATTTTGGCAAACAGACTATTTTCTGTCAATGTGTGAGCAAGTGTCGACATCCATAGAGAACAGGATCCAGTCCAAAGTCTGAAGAGGTCTGGTGGTTATTTATCAGTCACACACACTCGTTGCACCTTAATGCCTCAACGGAGACGGATTAGTAAAGCACACTGCATGCCAAACCAGGCTGACCAACCAGATAACCAGCAGCAGTTAGTTCTGTGTGTGCCAACGCCACCATGTGGTCTGTTGTTTATTAGTGATAGTAACTACACCTCTACTCTACTGTGTAGTAACTACACCTCCACTTAACTACACCTCCACTCTACTGTGTAGTAACTACACCTCCACTCTACTGTGTAGGTGTAGTAACTACACCTCCACTCTACTGTGTAGTAACTACACCTCCACTCTACTGTGTAGTAACTACACCTCTACTCTACTGTGTATTAACTACACCTCCACTCTTCTGTGTAGGTTTAGTAACTACACCTCCACTCTACTGTGTAGGTGTAGTAACTACACCTCCACTCTACTGTGTAGGTGTAGTAACTACACCTCCACTCTACTGTGTAGGTGTAGTAACTACACCTCCACTACTGTGTAGGTATAGTAACTACACCTCCACTCTACAGTGTAGGTGTAGCCTTGCGAGGCATTGTGATTCCTGAGGTAGTGATGATGCTAAATCCCATCTTGCCAGGCTTCAGGTTATGCACTTGATGATGGGTGGTGACGGCAGCATCAACACTGATGAATGAATGAACTTCCCAGGTGTTGTGTTTAACCAAGCGGTTCTCTGTTCCCCAGGGTACCGTGGTTCCAGTATCCCATCATCTACGACATCAGAGCCAGGCCCAGGAAGATCGCCTCCCTCACTGGGAGCAAAGGTGAGGGGACCTGTAGGGACTGGGACCTGCTGGGGACCGGACCTGTAGGGACCGGGACCTGCTGGGGACCGGACCTGTAGGGACTGACCTGCAGGGACTGTGACCTGCAGGGACTGACCTGCAGGGACTGGGACCTGCTGGGGACCGGACCTGTAGGGACTGGGACCTGCAGGGACTGTGACCTGCAGGGACTGTGACCTGCAGGGACCGGGACCTGCAGGGACCGGGACCTGCAGGGACCGGGACCTGCAGGGACTGGGACCTGCAGGGACTGAGACCTGTAGGGACTGGGACCTGCTGGGGACCGGGACCTGCAGGGACTGGGACCTGCTGGGAAGTAGACCAAGTGGTACTTAGATGTAAGTGTGTGTGTGTGTGTGCAGACCTCCAGATGGTGAACATCGCCCTGCGTGTGCTGTCCCGGCCGCTGGCCTCCAACCTGCCCACCATGTACCAGCAGCTGGGCACTGACTACGACGAGCGCGTGCTGCCGTCCATCGTCAACGAGGTGCTGAAGAGCGTGGTGGCCAAGTTCAATGCCTCCCAGCTCATCACGCAGAGGGCCCAGGTACACACACACACACACACACAGGTACACACTCAGGTACACACACACAGGTACACACACACACACACACACTGGTACACACACACACTGGACACACACACAGGTACACACACACTGGACACACATACACACACACACACTCACTGGACACACACACACACTGGTACACACACACACTGGACACACACACAGGTACACACACACTGGACACACATACACACACACACACTCACTGGACACACACACACTGAACACACACACACTGGACACGCACACACAGGTACAGACACACACACACTGGACACGCACACACAGGTACACACACACACACACTGGACACACACACACAGGTACACACACGCTGGACACATACAGGTACATACTGGACACACACAGGTACACACGGGACACACACACACACACACACACACACACTGGACACACACACACACACAGGTACCCACTGGACATACTTATTGTAAGTCGCTTTGGATAAAAGCGTCTGCTGAATGTAAACATCAACTGGAGACACACACACACACACTATTTATGGTCATAAATGCATAACCGAATAAGTCCAGAGTACAGATGTTAAACCCGTAGCTTTGCTGCACTGACGACGTAAACAATAACAAGTCCCTTAAAACACTGTGGGAAACGGCCTGGAGCTGACGCTACCGGAGACGGGGTGTTGCCAAGGGGCGTGGCTATGACAGCGGGGGGCGGAGTCACCTGAGCTCTGTCTCCTCCCCTCCCCCCCAGGTGTCTCTGCTGATCCGCCGGGACCTGTTTGAGCGGGCCAAGGACTTCAACATAATCCTGGACGACGTGGCCATCACAGAGCTCAGCTTCAGCCGCGAGTACACAGCCGCTGTGGAGGCCAAGCAAGTCGGTACGGAGGGACACACACAGTACTGGTACACACAGTACTGGTACACAGTACTGGTACACACGGTGCTGGTACACACGGCGCTGGTACACACGGTGCTGGTACACAGCATGTGGTACTGGTACACATGCAGTATCTACCAGTACACTCTCAGTAACTCCTGGTACTATTTACTGGTACACACTCACTGGTGCATACTAGTAGTACCATAGGACCTGCTGCAAGTCAGTACAGATTGAACAAGGTACTGCAGTATTACAGAGTATGTTCTGTTAAAACATGCTGATACACATGTACTAGCAATGCACTGCAGGTCTGTATGGATAACATGGTCCCACAGTGTGTACTGGTATCATACTGGTACACACACACAGTAAGTCCTAGTGCTGCTGGTTAAAGACTATTACACGAGGCAAGTTGAATCTCATTTTCAGGCCAGTCATTAAAAACCATAGGAATGGTTCTCTTAAAAGCTGAAGGTAAGTTACAGGTGTAGCCTGACGAAGGAATTAGCGAGCCAGCGCAGACATGCCCGGTTCAGAGCGGCGCTGGGACCAGGACCGGCTGCAGGGCGTCTCACGGTGAGGACACCGCTGAGGGACAGGCTGTGGTCCACACGTCTAACATGTGATGCTAAGGATTACTCAAACCACTTGTTTTGAGAACTGGCTGTACTGAAACGGAACAGAATGGAAGCTGTCCGCCTGAAATACCTCCATTTAATTTCTAAATCTTTTTAGATATTAGATTGAATCAAACTGATCAAACGCACCCTTTAGTTCTGCTGTGTGCTCCCTATATAGTCCTTGAATGCTCTTGGTATTTGCAATGCACTGCAAACTCTGGGATAATCTGATGAATTCAGACAGTTGGACCATTTGTTCCTTTTGCCATTGCTGTTCATGACGCAGACTTGGTGTCACGTTGCCGTCCACTAGATGGTGCTATTGCCCTGTGCCACAATGGTTCTATGTAAGAGAAGAACTAGTCTAGTTGGCGAAACCCAGAGAGTGAAGATGGAATCACAGTTTTGATTTGGGAATTAAATAGTTATAGTAGGACCATACCAATTAGCATGCAGGGGTGTTGTTCATCTGGTTGTATCCTCAGATATTTCCCCTGTGACGCCCTGAGCCTGACGTGCGTGCGTGTGTGCGTGCGTGTGTGCGTGCGTGTGTGTGTGTGTGTGTGTGTGTGTGTGTGTGTGTGTGTGTGTGTGTGCGTGTGTGTGCGTGGTCCTCCTCCAGCCCAGCAGGAGGCCCAGAGGGCTCAGTTCTACGTTGAGAAGGCCAAGCAGGACCAGAGACAGAAGATCATCCAGGCAGAAGGAGAAGCAGAGGCCGCAAAAATGGTGAGTCTCTCCCCCCCCCCCAGGTGGCGAGTGGGCTGGCCGGGGCTCTCCATGTTCACAGCGCCGTCGTGAACCGACCCGGGCAGAGAGCGTGAGGATCTCAGAAGCTCCTTCAGTGGAGCATCTCTGGAGCGTTGCAGCTCCACCTCCACCTGGTACACGTGGTGCTGGTACCCACGGGTGGAGGCAGCTCCACCTGCCCTGGAAGGGTTCTCGTCTCCCCTGGTGGTCCGGAGTCCTCAGGGGTTCTCCTTCCTGTCTTTCCTCGTGACCTCGTGACGTTTTTCCAATGGAGGTCAGGAAAGGACACGGGGCGTTACACGAGTCCCTGATGACTCGCCAGTCCTTTAGGGTTATTGAGCTTGCTACTCACTTACGCTAGCTTGCTAAATGGCCGTATGTGCTTCGTGCTTGCTTGGTAGCCCTGAGTGATTAGCCTATTGGCTATCCACTTATGGCTATCAAGCTAGCTGGTCTCTTATGGCTAGTGGGCGAACGAGGTTCTTTGGGCAAGGGAAAGCTGAAGACGCAGACCAAACCCGCCTCCAAATCCCAAGGTCAAACCCAGTGACCTTCAGAGATTCTGCTCTCTGTAGTCACTGGTCATCACTCCTGTGATGGACTCCACCTACTCCACCTCTGCCAGCTCAGCGTTGCTGAGCAGCTTGTGAGTCTGGTTGGAGTCTGGCTGGAGAGAGTGGGCTCAGGCCGTCCCCTGGTGTGCTCCGAGGTCCCTCGGAGGAACAGTTGAGTTTATTACAGGGTGTCACGGGCGCAAAGAGCCCTGAGTCAGGTGGCCCCACCTGCTGAGGCACTTATCCACACGCAGCCCCCCCCCCCCCCCCCTCCTGGTCACTTGGTCATGATGAGCTCTCGCTGTCGGCCTCTGAAGCGGGCAGCGCGGGAAACGCCCCAGAACGCCGTCTGGTTGACGTGCGAAGACGAGGCCGTGAGGGTGACGGAGAGGAGGGAGCTTTGCAGCAGAGGTTCGCGGCTTACGACAAAGACGAGTGTAACCACTGGCCACATGTTGCCATGAAGGTGGGACGGCGTCGGCGTGAAGGATGCCGCTGCGCCCGGTCCCCAAACACAGGAGAGGACCTCCTCCTTATCAACAGGAGGATCTGGAGTCTGTTAGAGCCGGCGTTGAAACACGTCCATCAGGAATGCTTTTGTGTTATTTATTAAAATTTTGCGCAACTGTTCCACTTAGCCTGGGTGTGACTCGGAATCGGCAATTGGTTTCATATGGCTTGTGGAACACAAACGGGATGACGCACCGTATTGTCTGAGGAGAGGCAGCGTGCCAGACAAACGAGCCCGCTGTGTTTGTGTACAGGAGCAACTGTAGCCACTCTGATCCCCACGCCAGGCCCCGCCCAGGCCCCCGCCAGGGACAGGTGGAGCGTTCCTTGGAATGATGGCGGCGGTCGGGCCTGTTTGAGGAGAGCCGCGGGGCGGTCCTCGGGCCCGCTCCGTGGGAGGGAGGCGCTGCGTCTCGCCGAGAACCCGCCTTGAGTCTGTGTGTTTTTGATTGACAGCTGGGCGAGGCCGTGACCAAGAACCCCGGTTACCTGAAGCTGCGCAAGATCCGCGCCGCGCAGAGCATCGCCAAGACGGTACGCACACGCACACACACACGTGCACACATGCACACGCACACAGGTGCACACACACGTGTACGCACACACACACACACACTCACACGCGCGCGCACACAGGTGCACACACACGTGCAAACACACACACACATGCACACACACGCCATGACATGCACACAGGTACATGTCTCCATGTACCTGTGTGTATGTACATTTTCTCTCTCCTGTCTTTCTTCTCCCACCTCTCTCTCTCCTCTCTCTCTCTCTCCTCTCTTCTCTCTCCCCTCTCTCTCCCCTCTCTCTCCTCTCTCTCTCCTCTCTGTGCAGTCAGACCTGTTCTAACTCGCCCCAGCAGCATCTGCTTCTTCTTCATGACACACAGTGGGAGGAGCTCCTCCTCTTCCTCCTTCTCCTCCTCCTCACCTTACTGACTCCTATTACTGCTGCTGATGTTAGCAGAGGAGTCGGGCTGGACCAATCAGAAGCCCGCCAGCGCCCGCCTCTCAGCCTATCAGCTCCTCCCGCTGGAGGGGGCGGGGCGGCGTTTGAACCGCGTCTCCCCGGTGTTGTTCTGCGAGGTTCTACCCAGATGAGGGTTCAGGGGAGGAGGGTCAGCCGGGCCTCAGCAGAACACTCAGTAGAACAGTAGACCCGCAGTTCTGGGAAACCGGTTCAGTCACGGGTGGGAGGTATGACCGAGGCTGGCTGTGGGGTTAATCCACGCCCGCCCCGGGCTCTGTGTAAACCATCCCCTCCGGTACTCAGAGCGCTCTCCGGCTCCGCGCTCCTCCGCCTTCCCCCAGGAGAGAGTCATCAGCTCTTCAGATGGCGGGGACGCGTTGCCACGGCGACCCGCCTCTCCGTGTCGGAAACGAGTGAATAATTGACGGCGTGGCGGAGAGGGGGTATCACGGGTGTTAGCTTATTGAACGCCAGGCTGGTCCACGCGCCGCTCCGCAGAGCCCAGCGGGGGCACGTTGACGGCAGCCATTTTGTGGGCCGCACAACAGACAGTGCACTCATTTACACACGGTCCATTAAACCACAACAGACCCATTTGTAATGGCTACGCGGTAATGCAGCGTGGTCTAATGAATGCAGTTTGTCGCTGCTCAGCAGGTCCTCCTAACGAGGGGCTTGACCTACAGACTGTGCCGTAGCGTTTGCCTGAGAGATGCTGGCTCCGGTTCCAGGGGGTGGTCCAGGGGGTGGTCCTAACGCCCCCCGGCCCGGCGTCGTGCATCACGGTGGGGGTCTGACGCTCTTCTGTCTCCACCTGTAGATCGCCCAGTCCCAGAACAAGGTCTACCTGAGCGCCGACAGCCTGGTGCTGAACCTCAATGACAACAGCACCTTCAACAAGTAAGTCCTGCCCACCCGCACATTATGGGAAGGGGTTCTGGGGGGGGGGGGGGGGGGGCTGTCCTGCAGCACGTCTGGGTGGAGGCGTCCCCCTTGTGATGTCACTAAAGGGTGGGGGCTTGAAGCAGCCCGTCGCGGCTGATCAGGTCCACACCTGGCGGGGGGCCGGGGGATGCCGGGGGGGGGGGGGGCTGGACCGCCGTACCGCCGTACCCCGTTAAAGAGGAACTCGTGACTGTGGGACTTCACTGTGATCGTCTTCTTCTTCTGCTTTCTAGCCAAACCTAACCACCCATGTGAGCAGAGATGAACTGTCATTTCTCTCTCTCTCTCTCCTCCCCAGTTTGAATCTGAAGTAAGAGGAAGCCCGCCATGAAGAATTTGCATTCCTTCGGTCCGATTGATCTCTGCAGTACTACACACACACACACACACACACACACACACACACACGCGCGCTTCTGTCAGTAACTGGACTCCTAATCCCCAACCGGTTGCGTTGCTCGGACATGTTTCTTTCCCTTTAGTTTTATTTAAGTTGTTGCTATGGTGACGGCCGGGTGTCTAGACTCTAAGCGCACTTCTTCTAGAACCCGCTGGCGCGCGGGGGGCCCCCCCTCCCGTCCGCAGAACGTTAGCTCGGGAACCGCGTGGTTCCGCCGGGGGGAACGCTTGGCCAGGGGCGTCCCGAGGTTCCCCAGAAGACGTCCGGGCCGTCAGACGTTCTGCAGGTTCTCTGTGGGTCAAACCAGTAAATGTCTTTTTATTTGGAACTCAAACTGGCGCATGGTGAGGTTTGTTTACTGCACTAAAGTGACACGTCTGTCTGGTGATTCTGAGGGGCCAACCTTCAAATCTAATGTTCTTTTCTAGTGACACCGAAACATGTGTGGAAAAACATTACTGCGGAAATAAACTTTGTCTTGAAATATATACCTGATGTTTCTGGAGTAATTTCACAACCGTAGCAGTAGTACTAGTATTAGTAGTAGTAGGAGTGAACCTTCCATTCAACCATCTGCACGTTGGTACAGACTAGCACTGCTGTTAGCCTAGCGGTGAGCGAGGGGTTAACAAGGAGTGTGTGTGTGTGTGTGTGTTGGGGGGGGGAGGGGCAGAAGATGAAAGGGCAGAGATGCAGGAAGGAGGCGGGAGCGTAGCGCTGCTATTGTGTGATCGACAAAGCTCTCGTCCTCCATGTTGAGAAGCCGAAACACTGGCTGCTGCTAGCGCGTGTGTGTGGGGGGGGGGGGGGGGGGGGAGGGCGGGTCTTTCACTGTGACCGTATGCTTGTGCTTTATAAGATGGGGGAGGGAGGGTATCGTTAGAGCTGGTTGAATATTTATCACAGGAAGGGGGGTTGGGATGAACTGGCGTCGTCTGATTGGCTTACGCTGTCCCCGCCTACTGCCCCCTGTCGACCAATCCCCTGCCACTGCAGCATTTGAATGATGTGGAAGGGAGAGGGGGGTTTTTTTCAGGGATTTTTTTTTTGTAAGGAAGGGAGAGGGGGAGATGTATGAAGGGGCGGGGTGCCGGTACGATTCCCGTGTTTCTGCGGCTTGGGAAGACATTAACTCGGTTACTCGGGTATGTTTATTAAGTATGCATATTTTTGATGGGGTTTATTTTTTTGTGGTGCCTTTGTGGACACGAGGGGGCGGCTGAAGGGGGAGGGGCCGTGGTGTCGCGGACAACGGGGCAGGTGGGAATCGAACCTGCGGTCTTCTACCGCTCACAGGGTTAGCACATGGGCAGGTTGAGCCATCGAGCCGCGGTCCCCGGGGGAGGGGGGGCGGCAGTGAAATGGCGGTCTGGTCACATGACCTCCCTCCCTCCCTCCCTGAAGCAGCTCTTTCTTTCGTCTCTGCCTGCATCATGCGTGTGCTGCACTGCATGATTGTAAATTTGCTGTTGAAGAAGAGTGTGGGGGGGGGGGGGGGGGGCGGTACTCTTACACACGTGCACGCTCTTCGGTGCACACGCCATGCACGCTCTCCTCCCCCCTCCCCTCCCCTCGATCCTCTTTCTGCAGCGCATAAACAAGGACAGATTACAGCTCAGCTGGGCCGTTACCGTGGAAACAGTGACCTCACACTGTTCCCGGCGAACTGGGCCGATCGCCATGGCGCTCAGTGGGAGAGAGAGAGATGTAGGATGTAGTGGTTGCCATGGCGACGCTGGGTTGCAGTGCTCCTCCCCTCCTCTTCCTCTCTCGCTGTTGGCCGTGGGAGCTCTAATGCTCACCTTGAAACACGCGCAGGCGGCGAGGAAGGCGAAAGGGGACTACATTACCCAGAAGGCACCGGTTGTCCCAGCAGCAAACTGCCTCACCGAGCCAAACTGAGTCTCCTCACACTGAAACCACTTCAGCCGGTTCTTTTGTTCTGCCCACACACAGAAATGTGTGTGTGTGGGGGGGACTAGCATGATGTTAGCATGTAGGCTGAACATGGCTTCTCAACATGGCTGTTCCATCCTACTGCTCCTCTGCCCCCTAAAACGCCCCTCACCCACGTACCTAACACACACTGCTCCTCACAGTGACACCTCGCACCGCGACACACACCCCACACGGTACACACAGTAACACACTCCTACACACACTGACTCACACCTCTACACTAAGTATCACTCCAGTCCCTCCTCCTGAACACCACATTGTCCGTCCACAGTTTACGTGTAGCCACCCTACAGCATGCCCCCCTAACCCCTACCTGTCTCTCTACTGTCTAACCCCTACCTGCTCCTTAATGACCTGTCTCTCTACTATCTAACCCCTACCTGCTCTTTAATGACCTGTCTCTGTACTATCTAACCCCTACCTGCTTCTTATTGACCTGTCTCTGTACTGTCTAACCCCTACCTGCTCCCTAATGACCTGTCTCTGTACTGTCTAACCCCTACCTGCTCCTTAATGACCTGTCTCTCTACTGTCTAACCCCTACCTGCTCCTTAATTACCTGTCTCTGTACTATCTAACCCCTTCCTGCTCCTTAATGACCTGTCTCTCTACTATCTAACCCCTACCTGCTTCTTATTGACCTGTCTCTGTACTGTCTAACCCCTACCTGCTTCCTAATGACCTGTCTCTGTACTGTCTAACCCCTACCTGCTCCTTAATGACCTGTCTCTGTACTGTCTAACCCCTACCTGCTCCTTAATGACCTGTCTCTGTACATCTAACCCCTACCTGCTCCTTAATGACCTGTCTCTGTACTGTCTAACCTCTACCTGCTCCTTAATTACCTGTCTCTGTACTGTCTAACCTCTACCTGCTCCTTAATGACCTGTCTCTGGACTGTCTAACCCCTACCTACTCCTGAATGACCTGTCTCTGTACTGTCTAACCCCTACCTGCTCTGTAATGACCTGTCTCTGGACTGTCTAACCCCTACCTACTCCTGAATGACCTGTCTCTGTACTGTCTAACCCCTACCTGCTCTGTAAAGACCTGTCTCTGGACTGTCTAACCCCTACCTGCTCCTAATAGTATGGATCTGAATAGACCAAGTCCCTCTTGATAAGTGACTTATTTTCTATGAAGCTGAATGACTCAATCATGTATAGAATACATTCATCTAGGGTTCGAACTCAGGACCTTCCCTTTGGGAGTGTAATCATCTGGCTGCTCGATGGACTTTGTGGGAGTAGAGCCTGAATGTCTCTACACAAACCTCCTGAACTCATAAATGAAACAAACGAAACAGGGACACAGCTCGTGCCAGCGTGACCCAGAGCTGTGTGTGCAATGACGAGGTCAGAGGTCAAGTTAAGATCGGGGGTCAGGATACGAGGATAGCAAGGTGTTACAATGTAGACGTTCTGCTACTGTTCTCCACAGCAACCTGATCTGTGGTTTCTGAACAGCTGTGTGTGTGTGTGTGTTGTGCTCGCGTGTGCGTGTGCGTGTGTGCGTGTGTCTGTGTGTGTGAACGCCATCATTTCCAGTGCTGATCATTCCAATTAACCTGGTTTTGTGGATCTCTCCTCTTCCTCACAAAGGCCCACTGGGATGCGACGCTGAGAGTGGCCCAATTCATAGCCCCGCCCCTTTCACACACACACACACGCACACACACACACACGCACCCCTCTGTTCCGGATTCTGATTGGTCAAACCAGCCGGTTGGTTTGAGTTGATTGTATTCCTTGTCCCTCAACATGGCCGCTGACCTGGTCTGGACTCCTGGGGGGGCGGGGGGGGCCCTAGCTCCCATCATGCCGTGAAGCGGGGTGTGTCGTTTGGCCCGGTTGGCGGAGCCCAAATTAAGTTGAGGTTATCCCTCCCTCCCTCCCTCCCCCCTCCCTCCCCCCCCAGCTGCTCTATGGTCCGCCGGTTGCGTCCGTGACAAAGGCCCACCAAGGCCTCTCGTTAGCGGGCTTCAGACTCGCCGTGCGAGCTTGGAAAGGTCCATGCTGAGCCAGGACGATGTGCTCCCCCGGACGGAAGGTTCGGGTTCAAATCCCCAAGGGACCGCCCGTCCACCCGTAGGCGCCCTGGAGCAACCTGCCACCCGTCTGCCTGCTCGCCAACGAGACGCACCTGAAAAACCCTGTGTGTCCCTCTGGAGGACACAGTGAGCAGCCAGTGTGTGTCCCTCTGGGAGGCCCAGTGAGCAGCCAGTGTGTGTCCCTCTGGAGGACACAGTGAGCAGCCAGTGTGTGTCCCTCTGGAGAGCCCAGTGAGCAGCCAGTGTGTGTCCCTCTGGGGGGCCCAGTGAGCAGCCAGTGTGTGTCCCTCTGGAGGACACAGTGAGCAGCCAGTGTGTGTCCCTCTGGAGGGCCCAGTGAGCAGCCAGTGTGTGTCCCTCTGGAGGGGCACAGTGAGCAGCCAGTGTGTGTCCCTCTGGGGGGCCCAGTGAGCAGCCAGTGTGTGTCCCTCTGGGGGGCCCAGTGAGCAGCCAGTGTGTGTCCCTCTGGAGGGCCCAGTGAGCAGCCAGTGTGTGTCCCTCTGGAGGGCCCAGTGAGCAGCCAGTGTGTGTCCCTCTGGAGGGCCCAGTGAGCAGCCAGTGTGTGTCCCTCTGGGGGGCCCAGTGAGCAGCCAGTCCGCTGGGCGTGACGCGCGTCACTCTGGTGCTGAAGTAGCACCACAACCCGGGTGACGCCAACATGCAGCCCAGTGGTGTGCCAGTTAAAGGATGAGAAAGCTCAAGGGGCAGGCGGCAGGAATCCAACGTGCACCACTGCAACCCTTGCTAGCCGGCAGCGTTGAACACAATGAGCCTGGCGTGTGACAGAAGGTCTGGGCTTCGTCTCCCCCCCCCCCCCCCCCCCCCCCAGAGTCGTGTTTCTTCTGCGGTGTGAAAACTGAGATCCTGCTCCTGCAGGCGGGGGAGGAGGGAGAGAGGGGGGACCGTCTCCTGGCTCCTCAGGCTTCACCAGGTTTCTTATTCTCCCCCCCAGGAGTCGGGGGGCCGGGCCCTGGTGGGAGGCGACCGGGGGCTGACCTGACCAGCGGCCCGCCTCCTGCTCGGGCTTTTGTGTTTTGGTTTTTTTCAACCCAGGGCCTTTCCTGTTTGTCGCTGGAACGGCTTCCATTCCAGAGACTCTCGTCTACTTCCTGTAATCGCAGCCACTTCCTGTGTCGCGGCCCGTGGCAGCAGCGCCGTGAGGGGGAGGGGGGGGAGGGGGGGGGGGGCATGTACCTGTTGGGCTCCTGTGCTGTCACATGAACACTTTGCTGGCGTGTTTTTTGCCCTGAGTGGGAATGGAGGCGAGGAGGAGGAGCAGGCCAGGATGGGTGTGAGGAGGAATGGAGTGTGTCAGACCTTCTCCTCTTCCTGCTCCCGAGGAGACCCAGGAAGGAGGTGTCAGGTTTCACTCTGTTTCGGTCCCTTTTCGCGCCCTCTGTCTTTGTGTGTGTGTCTCGATCTCTCTCTCTCTCTCTCCTCCCTCCCTCTCCCTCACTGTCTTTGACTACCTCTGTTGGTGTGTGTGTATGTCTCTCTCTCGCTCTCTCTCTCTCACTCATACTCGGTTGTCTCTCTCTACTGGTGACTGTGTATCTCTCTCTCTCTCTCTCTCTCTCTCTCTCTCTCTCTCTCTCTCTCTCTCTCTCTCTCTCTCTCTCTCTCTCTCTCATCTCTCTCTCTCTCTCTCTCTCTCTCTCTCTCTCTCTCTCTCTCTCTCTCTCTCTTTCTCTCCCCCCCTCTCTCCTTCTCTCTCCCTCTCTCTCTCTCTCTCTCTTT
>JAXIVH010000007.1:11877700-11889365 GCA_036785325.1 Urophycis tenuis | reverse complement strand
CATTCACCGTGCACCGAATAACTCCGTACACACGCCTCGCAAGGCAACCAAAATCACTTGTACTTGTGTTTTAAATGTCAAGCAAGGGGGTCTGGGGGGTTTCGACGTGTTGTTAGAGATCGACCTTGGCGCATGAATTGATAGGCCGTTATATAAAGGCGCCGAGTGGCGAGTGCGCGCGCACACACACGGGGAGCGCTCGGCGGCGCGCGCCGGGAGGGAACTCGAACCATGGACGGAAAGGGGGCGGGGCGTGTGGCCGATCATCAAGGGCTGTGTGACATGGCCGCGGGGCTCCGCATTTACACTCCCAATGGCTTTTATTGGTTTGATAATGAGCATACGGCGACACAAAGGGCGGCCCGCTCTCCCGTCGGCCGCGGAGCGTACTTTAGCTCAACCTTTGGGGTACTTTGTTCATTTTTAGCGTATTGTGCACCGCCAGTGTCCCCGTCTTCCCTCCGCTGGTGCTGCGGGACGAGCGGTCGGTAGTCGCCTCTAGAGTGGTTGAGATCCCCGTCAATCAATCAAATTGCAACGCTACGTGCGCTGGAGTCCCGCGCTCTGCGTGCGTGCGTGTGCACGCGCCTGTGTGTGCGCGCGCAGTTGAGTGTTTATACAGTGACAGATTTCGACGCCAGTCACATGTCTCTTTTTTTTTTTTTTTTTGATGGAAGGGATTTGGTTCGTTTGGTGATGTTTTAATCCGACGGTGTGTCCGCCACAGGCCAGTCGCAGTAGCGGGAGTGAATCAGATGCGCGGGGGGGGGGGGGGGGGGGGGAGGAGGGGGGCGTGTCCTCTGGGTTTAGAAATTCTATCCATTGTTCCACTCCAACGCGCCAGGCGCACACCTCTATGGCGGCTCCAGCCAATCACGGCCCACCGGCCGCCTCTGTGCGCTCCGCCCACAAGCCTATATTAAAGCCACGGCCGTCTCCAACATTGGCCACTGGCACAATATCCTATTGATTGATACATAGCCGAAAAAAAGGGATTTACTTTATTCAACCTTTAATTTCAACCGTCCTTTATTTTAATTCAACACAAACAATGGCTGACACAAAAGTTGACTCCGCCACGGATATCTCTGCCAAGGTAAGCCGTTTTCACCTTTTCCACGGAATCGGTGTCCGCTCGGCTTTTCCACAGAATGAGCGTTCAGAGGCTGTAACCTAGATTTATTTAGTTCTCCTCCCAGGCTCCGCGCTCCGGCTCATCCAACTCTGCAGCGCTCCGCGCTCTCCCCTCTCTGCCCCACGGGGGAGGATTCACGCGTCTCTGCTCGAAGGCGGCAGTGTGGGGAGAGTGATAGAATATAGCAAGATCTCCGTGGAGCGCATCGTGGAAACACGCAGCGTTACAAGCGTCGCCTCATTGTCCGGAGTGGAACAGTCTGCGCGGGTTCTTTGTTTATAGCAGCGGGTAGAGTTCTCTCGGGTTCTCTCCGAACGGGAGGTTTAACCAGCCCACCGCCAAGTCCTCTGGTCCGGGGCACCACTACTCCGTCCAGAGCCCCGTGGAGATGGTCCAGAACACGTCGCGCTTCGCCAGAATAATCCCCTTCTGAAATGAATCGGCGTGACTGTAGGCCACCTATAGTGCGTGCAGAGCGGGACTCGTGCCTTCCGCTTTTCACCAAATGTGTTGGTGCTGATCTGTGAAATAAAGGTTTCAGTGACCCCGTGATGGCGAGGGGACCGCGGCCCCCGGTGCCCGCGGAGCGGTGGAACTTGTCCGGTTCTCCCACTCTTTTGAATGGGCAGGTAGCGCGCGGGGCGCTGAGCCTATTACGCACTAAAGTCAGGGCAGCCGACAGCGCACAACAACCGTTGGACCCGGACTTTAACTTGCGTTCTGCCCGATGGTGGCCAGCCGGACCGTTACCGGTCGACGGTCAGCACTATTCATTATTAAACCAGAGCGGCTCGGATGCGCCGGAGCGCGTCGCTTGGCACCGGGAGCCCCGGAGTCACCTCGCGCTCCGCCGACAGGCTGCGACGCGTATATTATTTAGCTGTCGGACCTTTTTTTTCGTACCTCGACGAAAAAGTTTCGTGTTTGTTCTGGCCGCTCCACGGCGTGCGGGGCTCGCGGAGGTTCTCTGCGTGACGGCCGGTGCGTCGGCTCGGTCCCCCCGCGGAGCCTCGGCTTTTTCCCCCCCCTTTGGCTTTTTATGCGCTTTTGAAACTTGAACGGGCCAAACAAACGTCAGAGATTCGAGCGTTTGTAATGAGCCTTCGTTTGACGTACACGATTGTTTTAGTTTCGAGAAGAACCGTGGTGCCTTTTTTTTTTTTTTTTTTTTTTTTTTTTTTTTTAGGTTTTACGCACACGGTAAGGGTTTTAACATGCGTTTGCGGTGTCGGCAGAATGTGGAAGGCACCTTTAATTCATCCCCCCTCGCGGTCGTATCAATGTGTTGATGCTGTGGATAAACGGCTTAAGAGATAAAAAGATTATGCGATGGAATCAATCAAACTATCTGTTTGGGGGTGCGTGTTGTCCATATGAAGCCCACGGAGCGCGTCGACTCAACAAGGAAATTGAGGACCGTTTGTACGCTTGGCTATAAATAGAATCGAAAACGACTGTCGTCTTTTTTTTACAAAGAGCGAGGTTAATTTCCTGCTTTTTCTACTGTAAATCCGCCGGACCCGGGCCGTGTATTTTGTCGGCGGTGAGTTGTGATCCCACGGAGCCATGTGTCGTCTTCTATTGTCCTTTAAACCTTCAGTTAAATCGGCCAGCGTCGCGCCTGCTGGTTCTGCGCTTCTATTTAAATGGAGCTGTGCACTCTGGGTATTGCAGTGTTTTCCCCGGGCGTGTCTTGTGACATATGGCGCTGGTGAGACCCCCGATCGAACTACAATACCCAGAGTGCCTCAGACTCACATCAAAGTATCAGATTACAACACATTAAAGTGGATGGAGTGGGCGGGAGGCGGATGGGCTGGTCTTGGAAATATCTGCTGCGACCAACCAGCAGAGGTGCCTTGACTGGGAGAAGAATGCACAGCTAGCTGTTCTCAACGCAGATTAGTTTGCTTAATCGCTCACAACTTGCTCTTAACTGCTTGATCCACGTGACCCGCAAGTGGCATTTCAGATATGATATCCACTAACCAAGTGGTCTGGTGACCCCTCACAGGAACTGAAGGGCCTGAAGGCGGGGGATGAGAAGGAGAACGGGACGGACGCGGCCGTCAACGGAAAGGTAAACACACACCTGTTGGAGGAGTCGCTGGACCCACGCGGAGGAGGTGCGCTCTGGGGGGGAGGTTCTGACATTTGCTCCGCCGTTGCTCCCGCAGGAGAAGGAGGTGAATGGAGAACCCGAAGTAGACGAGGAGGAGGTGGGCGACGAGGAAGAGGAGGAGGAAGAAGAAGAGGAGGAGGACGTGGAAGGTGACTAGGTCACACTGCACCTCCACTCAGCAGGGGGGGGGCGGGGCTCCGGAACATTTGATTGACGGCTGGGTGTTGTTGTTTTTTTTCTAGGCGAGGAAGAGGAGGATGAGGAGGACGACGATGAGGCCGAGTGCGGAACAAAACGGGCGGCTGAGGACGACGAGGATGACGATGAGGTGAGCTGACCTCTGACCTCTCCAGGTGGGCCGCCAGGCGGGGTTCTGGTCCCGGGGTCCTGACTGTTTTGTGTCTTGCGTTTCCAGGACGACGTGGACACCAAGAAGCAGAAGACAGACGACGATGATGATTGATGTGTTTCCCTCCCCCCCCCCCCCCCCCCCCCCCCCCCCCACCAAACCCCCCCCCCAACACCGCAACCCCTGCTGATCCACTTCCTGTTTCTCCACCTTTGACCTCTGAGTGCTGGAGGTAGAGGAGCTGGGCGACTGTGGAGAAAAAAAAAATACATTAAAAAAATTTATAAAAAATAAAAACATGGTCTTTAGCAAGTAGAGTTCAACTTCATTGTCCACTCCCCCCCCCCCCCCAACCGTGAAAATATTTTCTAGAAGATTCCCGCGCCAGAGCAGTGCAGAACTGGGCTCAACCTTCTCGACAACTTAACAAACACAAAAGGAGAATTTGTTTGTATTTTTATTTACATTTTATATTTTTGTACATATTGTTAGGAGGGGGTCTCTGTTCTCTCAGCAACAAACGCCCCAGACCAAACTTGGTGCTTCTTAAAAAAACAAACAACAGATTTTGCTTGGTTGACCATGTTACAATCTCAGACAAACACGTTAAAGTTCCTGTTAAACCGTTGGACTCTGAGCATTCCAGTAAATTTAATGTATGTACTTTAGTTGTACCATAACTAGTTTGTTTGTATGGGAGGGCAAGGCCAAAGAAAAGGTCCCTTTTCTTTTACCGTTTTTTTTTATTTTATTTTGTTTTTCGTCAGCGACTATTTTGTTTCATGATGGCCTGTTTTGATGTATGTGCGAAGTTTGTTGTTTGACAATAAACCGGACTTTTATTTTGTGAGTTGTATTTGGAATCTGTTCTTGCTTCCCCTGTCTCTCTCACATTCCAAAGTAAGAGCGCGGACGGCGCTGGTTCTGTTAAACGCTGCCGCTCAATAAATGGCCAACTGGCGGGCAACACTACTGGGAGCACGGCCAAGAAATACTTTGGGTTCAAAGGTCACGGTCTATAACGATAAAAAGAAATCGCCAGTTAGGAGTAGAAATGTCTTTCTGTTAAATCACACTGAAAAATATCGCGCGTAACTTCCCTCCAGAGCCACGACTCCCGCTAAGTAAATCCCTGAGATAAATATGTTGAATACTGTTTTAGAGCAGTAAGCCTGCTCTAAAATAATGACGTCTCTCGACGCTGCCCTACCTGAGGGCCGGGCATGCGCACTAGCGCCCTGGCGTCCCTCGCGCGCCAAGATAAACAGGAGCGAGCCGGTGAGATTACAGTGCGCGTGCTGGTCTGCCAGACCACCGGGACGCGGTCTATTAATGACTAATCAGAGACACCGCGGTCACCGGTGACGCTCACTTTTTGCGGCTTTTTGTTATTGTTGGATATTGGCGACCCAACACCAACCACGCGCTGTGGTATAATTGCGATGTTGAATAATTTGAAGTTTTTAATAATTTTAATAATTTAGTTTTTAAAACATAATCCTGCACCTGTGCAGTGTAGTCTTAGCATGTGTGAGAAGGAGGCTGGTCGTCAGGTGGTGGGTATAAACTAGATGGACCTGCACATGTGGGCCAGACCTGGCAAGGTTGGGTGGTGTTTCTCCTGGTCACCTCCTCTATCTCTACAGGTTGGGTGGTGTTCCTCCTGGTCACCTCCTCTATCTCTACAGGTTGGGTGGTGTTCCTCCTGGTCACCTCCTCTATCTCTACAGGTTGGGTGGTGTTCCTCCTGGTCACCTCTATCTCTACAGGTTGGGTGGTGTTCCTCCTGGTGACCTCTATCTCTACAGGTTGGGTGGTGTTCCTCCTGGTCACCTCCTCTATCTCTACAGGTTGGGTGGTGTTTCTCCTGGTCACCTCCTCTATCTCTACAGGTTGGGTGGTGTTTCTCCTGGTCACCTCCTCTATCTCTACAGGTTGGGTGGTGTTTCTCCTGGTGACCTCTATCTCTACAGGTTGGGTGGTGTTCCTCCGGGTGACCGCCTCTATCTCTACAGGTTGGGTGGTGTTTCTCCTGGTGGTGTTCCTCCCCTCCAGATGGAGAGCCGTCTCTTTAAGAGTTTAGCGTCTATGTCTGGATCATCTCAAAAGCCGACTTAACTCGGCGGGTTGGTCCGCGGGATTGGAGGGCTGTTATGAAGCGCACTTTGTCACCCTTCCACGCTCCGTGTCATCCGCCTTTACCCCCCACCCCCCGATTCACGACGAGATGGTTCCTTCCCGGTCTGCCTCGTTAGTGTGTGCGGCTCACGGAATGTACCACTGGTGCCGCAACGCTGGGGGGAGCACCTCAGTAGAACAATATACGTTATTGAGGACAAAATGGTGTAATTGGTATTTCAACGACGTCAGGGACAAAGGCGGTTGTGTTCGAGACCCGCTGGGCTTCCTCACCTCCGTGGGTTAAACCAACCGTTAATGCTGCACCGCAGGGGGAGCAGACCCCGACAGCTTTACATTCCGGGGGGCTGATGGAGGAACGTCACGGTCGTGTCTTACTTTGAGGAAATCGCCCCACGTGATATTTGAATTGGGATTTCGGCCTGAGCGTCGAGATATGTTACGTAGTATTACTTCAAAGGATCATTGTTAGACGGACCGGTCGCCACCTACGGAGTGACGGAACAACAACACCTACTGGACTTTCCGTCTGTCTGTCTGTCTATCCGTCTGTCTGTCTGTCCGTCTGGCGGGGGGGGGGGGGGGGGGGGACACACGCGTGTGAGAGATACAGTCTGAGATACAACAGCAATCCTAAAATACCAGCTGTCTCACCTTTTCTGCCTCTATCTCGCTAATGTCTCTGCCTCTCTCCCTCCCTCCCCTTCTCTCTCTCTCTCTCTCCTCTCTGTCCCTCTCCCTCTCTCTCACCTTCCTCCCCCCTCCTTTCCCATCTTTCTCTCTCTAGCTCCCTCCCTCCCTCCCTCTCTCTGTATCTCCTCTCACTTTTAAAGTGTTGGAGGAGAAACAGTACAGGGCAGTGTGAGGAGAGCTGCTGGCTGAAGGTCCTGAGCCACCCCAGGACCTTCAGGTGAGCAGAAGGTCCATGTGGAGCCTACTCCATGGGCTGGAGTCTCTACAGCCCCCCCCCCCCACACACACACACACACCAGCCCAACATCCCATAATACGATGACTATTTAATGTGGCCACTCAGCAGACGCTGTTCCCCCGAGTGACCGCCTGAGGACTCGGCCGCCGTGTCATTCTGGAACAGGGGGGCCGGGCCTCTCCTCACCCCCTGCCCACGTTCCTTTGAGCCAGGGCCTCGGATGGTGCTGTGATGAGGAGGAGGAGGAGCAGGTAGAGGAGGAGCAGGAGCAGGTAGAGGAGGAGCAGGAGCAGGAGCAGGTAGAGGAGGAGCAGGAGCAGGTAGAGAAGGAGGAGCAGGAGCAGGTAGAGGAGGAGGAGAAGGAGCAGGTAGAGGAGGAGGAGGAGCAGGTAGAGGAGGAGGAGGAGCAGGTAGAGGAGGAGCAGGAGGAGGAGAAGGAGCAGGTAGAGGAGGAGCAGGAGCAGGTAGAGGGCGTGGACATGGACGTTCTAACAACCTCTCCTGTCCTTGGGAGGAGACCGTTGATCCGAGGTCGGGACTCCCTGCGGTCCTTGAACGTCCCGCCGCCCCGGGGCCCTCACCAACATGGCCGCCCGATCGTCCCCTGCCCTCTGATTGGATGGTTCCCTGCCTCACCTCTCCACTGTGACAGCTATGTGTGGTGGGGGCGCCTCAGCCCAGTCACACACCAGTGTGTGTGTGTTTGAGTACCTTGAAAAATGATACATAAATACATTTTTAAATTATTATTATTGTTAGGCCTATTATTATTATTATTATTATTATTATTATTATTATTATAACACTAACAAATTCAGACAGAGTGCCTTCTGGAAGGTTCCTCTGGAAGGTTCCTTTGGGAGGCTCCTCTGGGAGGTTCCTTTGGGTTCTGGAGGGTATAATCTGCAGACTCAGACTGGTTCTTTCTCATGCAAATTGGTCATAGTTTTTTAATGACGTGCAGAGCCTCTCTTTCAGGTGCGGGGAGCGACCACCGTGGGTTCACCAGATCAGTTACGTTGTTACCCTAATGGAGACCGGCTGAAATACACAATCAAATGATACACCTGGTCAACGCTCACGCCGTCTGTCACATGGAAAACAGGCACAGAAATGTTACGCTACGAATCTGACTGATGTGATGGGAAGCGATCGCATGATTACAAAGTAAAGTCATGTCTCGCCCACTGGAAGATGCTGGTTATTTGGGTAGGCCTACAGTCATTGGATGGATGTAGACCTACATTCATCCAATCAGACGGCCCTCTTCCCGTTCAGAGCTCATTTAAAACTATGAGTGACGGTGAGTGAAGTGTGGCTTTAAAACGACCAGAGGTCTCGGGGACTTTAGACATGTCCCTGTTTGTTCAGCTCTCCTGTGTTGTAAGGTTAACGTCGTCCTACACTATGTTCTGTTAGCTTATCTGACTCTCTCCCTTTCCCCCTTTCCCTCTCTCCCTCTTTCTCTCTCTCCCTCTTTCTCTCTCTCTCTCTCTCTCTCTCTGGTGTTCCGAGAGATCCAGAGGATGAAGACAGACTGGAGCGGCTTTTACCGTCCGGCTTCACCCGCTGGAAGAACCCAGAACCGAGGCGCGAATCTCGGTTTTCTCCAAGCCTCTACCGCCACTCGGTGGTCAAATGTGGAGTTGCTGTAAATTTCGTGTTCAACCTTTTTTTTTTTTTTTCCTTTTTTCCCTTTTTTTTTCTTAGTCATTAACCTACTTTCTGCTGAGATCGTCCAAACCAAACTGCTCCTCTTTTTTTTAAATCAATTAACCGGTGTAAAAGTGTTTCATGACCTTATTATTTCGTTCACTCATGTCTTTCCTTATTCCCTTCATTCTTTTGTCTTTTCGTTCTTTTTCATGTTGATTTATTCATCTTTTCTTTCTGTGTGTGAAATCCCGGTCTGTTTTTTGCGTTGTGGCGCGGTCTCTTCAGAGCGTTGCCATGCGTCTCCCGGTGTCTTGAGTTGCGTCTTTAGTTTCCTCTGCCCTTTTGTCTGGGGGCCGGGGGGCAGGTGGGCTATTCACCCAGAGACACATGGGGGACAGGCCGTATCCCTCCCCCCCTCCTCACCCCCCGGGAATCCCCCCCCCCCCCAGGACCTCCCCCGCAGGGCAGGGCTGCTGTAAAGACCTTCCCCCCCGGGGTGGTGTGTGTGTGTGTGTGTGTGTGTGTGTGTGTGTGTGTGTGTGTGTGTGTGTGTGGCAACAGACGTTCAACTCATAGCCCCTCCCCTTCTTTATTCTCCACTCCGCCCTCCACTTTTGTATGTAAAGCTATACTTATATTACCCCCCACCACACACACACACACACACACACACACACACACACACACACACACACGCACACACACACACACACACACACACACACACACACACACACACACACACTTCTCCCTCCTGGCTCTCTGTGTGTCTCGAGGCCTCTGGAGGAGCCCTGCATCTCCCGGGCAACCGGGGCCTCGCCTAGCGACGGGCCGCGGAGGAACCCCCCTCCCTAGCGGGGGGACACCCCCCAGAGGCAGCGGGCTCGAGGTGGAGCCGCGGAGGATGACCTCCTGATACAGCAGTCACTGCTTTAAAGAGTCCTGATCGAGGACTAAACACTATAGGCCTTCACTATACAATATACACTATATAGTCTAACTTTATTAGTGCTACGTTTCGAGTTGTCGTTGCAAACGCAAAAACACGTTTTTTCTCACGAGGACAAAGCTTCAGAATTCTGAATTGCGTGTCCGCCGTCGTTCGTCGGTTTGCCGCAATGCCCCGTTGTCCCACTAGAGGTCAGCAGACGAAGCGTTTTATTGCCTGGGAGGAACGCGTCGCCTTCATGAGATCGGGCTCACGGTGTCACCGCAGACACGGCGACAGAGCGGAGCGTTTGACGACATTACTCAACATTTCTATGAGTAGGAGAATACAGTGGGCCCACACGTATGCTGCCGTTGTTGACATTGCATGCAATTTGTTCTGAGAAAGAGAGGAACTTTGGAAGCTGATAAGATTAGAGGTCGTTAGTTCGTTTGTTCTTTCTCCCCCCTCTCTCCCCTATCTCTCTCCCTCCCCCCCTATTTCCCTCCCCTCCCTCCCTCCCTCCCTCCCTCTCTCTCTCTCTCTCTCTCTCTCTCTCTCTCTCTCTCTCTCTCTCTCTCTCTCTCTCTCTCTCTCTCTCTCTCTCTCCCTTTCTGTATGTGTGTGTCCTTATCCCTTCACCTTAGGCTTGAGACGAGGTTAAACGAGGCCAAGGAGAGAGGGGGGGGAGAGAGAGAGAGAGAGAGAGAGAGAGAGAGAGAGAGAGAGAGAGAGAGAGAGAGAGAGAGCATCCAGCCCTGATGATGACATCAGCATCATCCTACTCAAGGGAGCAGGGCACCTGGGGCCTACGTCTGGTTGGAGGAGACTAAACCATCGAACCAACGGCAGGAGTGTTCTGACCACGCCCCCTCTGTAATGACCACAGTGTTTTATATATTTATATATACACATAATATATATATATATATACACACACACAACCATCTGCTCTTCTCTGCAGACCGTGCCAAGGCTCTGTCCCTCATTCATATTCACACTAGAATGTCACGACTGACATGTCGCTTAATTTGTTGTTAACGTTAATATGAAAACATAACATCATTAACAAATCACCCATAGTGGGAGGGGCCTATTTCGTGAGCCACAGGGCGGGCCGAGGGTTGACAGGTTTGCACTCAAACCAATCAGCACGCGTCGGTGACGACGATTGAACTCAGCCGGCGTCCTGATTGGCTGCAGTGCAATGGGATCCTGCGTGTTGGTGTTCAACCATTGGTCATCGTATTATTAACTACTTAACTGCTGATCGAGTCGGCTCTGTGCCATTCTTTAGGTGAGTGGTACTGTTCTTAAAAGAGGTTTTGATACTGGGAGCTGCCCAGTACAACCACAGTCTGTACTGGTGGACACTGGGAGCTGCCCAGTACAACCACAGTCTGTACTGGTGGACACTGGGAGCTGCCCAGTACAACCACAGTCTGTACTGGTGGACACTGGGAGCTGCCCAGTACAACCACAGTCTGTACTGGTGGACACTGGGAGCTGCCCAGTACAACCACAGTCTGTACCGGTGGACACTGGGAGCTGCCCAGTACAACCACAGTCTGTACCGGTGGACACTGGGAGCTGCCCAGTACAACCACAGTCTGTACTGGTGGACACTGGGAGCTGCCCAGTACAACCACAGTCTGTACTGGTGGACACTGGGAGCTGCCCAGTACAACCACAGTCTGTACTGGTGGACACTGGGAGCTGCCCAGTACAACCACAGTCTGTACTGGTGGACACTGGGAGCTGCCCAGTACAACCACAGTCTGTACTGGTGGACACTGGGAGCTGCCCAGTACAACCACAGTCTGTACTGGTGGACACTGGGAGCTGCCCAGTACAACCACAGTCTGTACTGGTGGACACTGGGAGCTGCCCAGTACAACCACAGTCTGTACTGGTGGACACTGGGAGCTGCCCAGTACAACCACAGTCTGTACTGGTGGACACTGGGAGCTGCCCAGTACAACCACAGTCTGTACTGGTGGACACTGGGAGCTGCTCAGTACAACCACAGTCTGTACTGGTGGACACTGGGAGCTGCCCAGTACAACCACAGTCTGTACTGGTGGACACTGGGAGCTGCCCAGTACAACCACAGTCTTTTACTACTAGTTTTTACAGTCCACTGGTACAGTGAACTAGCCTTTGGACATCTGACACACCCCCTTGTGACGTCACTAGAGGGTGATTAGAGGGAGAATCTGAAGCGGCTTGTAATGGCTAATCTCACACACACCTTGTGGTAAAATAGGTGTCAAGACTTCCAGTTCTCTGTCTGTGGTTCAGCGTGTGCCATTTGCATTTTGAGGTCATGTGAAGGTGGGCGGAGCCTAGGCGGCCATGTTCCAATCACGTGGCCGCGGCGTGTTGGCGGGGTACTGTGCGACCTG
>JAXIVH010000007.1:11860200-11872700 GCA_036785325.1 Urophycis tenuis | reverse complement strand
GGTGTCGTGGCGTCCCCGCCTCGCCGCTGTCAGCTTCTGCTTTTAGTGGACTAACACACGGAAGACGGACGCTCCCCGGACCGGCTGTTCGAGCTCCGGGTCGCCGTGACGCGGAGAGTTTGTTTGCCAGTGTGTGCGCTCCGGGAACTGAACTTGTGGGGGTCTCTGAGCTCCGTGGTGGTGGGGGGGACGCGGCGGACTTCGGACGGCTCGGAGTGGAAGTGTCTCCTTCGCGTCGTGAGGAGACGTTTTGTCACCCTGCGTGTTTCGGTGTAGCCCGGCTAGCCAGCTAGCCCTGTGCCGTGCCGAGACAGTCGTCACCATGCCAGTGCGGAGGAAAGGTAAGCGGCTCCCCCGCCCGCTAGCCCCCCGCTACACCGACACGACGCGGCCCACCCGCAGCCTGTTCCCGGGACAAGTTGGCAACACGTCGCCCGGACGGTTCGTCGGTCTTATGGGGGCACTGCGCTCGGCCCGGTGGGGGTTAAAGTGGGTCCGGGGCCAGGGGGTGCAGCTAACCAAGCGATTTACGGGGCACCGTGGCCCGGGGGGAGTTGGTACTTGTTTGGGGGGAGCGGCGGAGCCCACGGCTCCTCAACACGGAACCGGAACTCGGCGTCCGCTGACGTCAGTCTGAAACTAAGTAGCGGTGGTCCTTTGGAGGAGACGAAGTTAACTTCGACCAGTGTTGTTGTTCTCGTCCCTGGGCCGCTTCGGTGTTCTTTTTACACATGAAAGTTGTGTGTGTGTGCACGGGTAGTTCATGTTTCTGGGAAGTTTCAGTGTCGATTTCACACATTTAATAACGCATCATGTAATTAGTTTGTTTTCAGTTGGTTTAAGATTCAATCCAATGACCCATTCATACTGAATGCTGTGCGGTTTGTTGCATCATCATCATCATCATCATCATCATCATCATCATCATCGTCATGTCTTCTCTCTCCCACCAGATGCACAGAGAGCCCTGGTTCTCCTGGAGGAATACCAGACCAAACTCAACCAGACGGACGACCGGCAACTCAAACACTCCATCCAGAGGGTCATCGACATCTTCCAGAGCAATCTATTCCAGGCCCTCATAGGTAAGGACGTGTGTTCCCCCCCGCGGCCTGGTCGTTGAGGGGGGTGTGGGGCTCTCTGTCTCCCCCCCGGTCAGGGGGGTGTGGGGCTCTCTGTCTCCCCCCCCAGTCAGGGGGGTGTGGGGCTCTCTGTCTCCCCCCCGGTCAGGGGGGTGTGGGGCTCTCTGTCTCCCCCCCGGTCAGGGGGGTGTGGGGCTCTCTGTCTCCCCCTGTCTCCCCCCCGGTCAGGGGGTGTGGGGCTCTCTGTCTCCCCCTGTCTCTCTGTCTCCCCCTGTCTCCCCCCCGGTCAGAGTAACTGGTCTGCAGCGTTGGTACTTTGCTCCACTTGTGCAGCGACATAAGAGCCACTCACCGCCCCGGTTAGATTGGGTTCAGAGGGAGACGCTGGCTCGCTACTATTTTAGGACGGGTCCGACCGCAACGGTCTTTAATTTGCGGCCGTCTTTCTGTCGGTACGTTCGCAATGAAGTGTGTGTGCGTGTGTGGCTGTGTGTGTGTATATATATGTGTGTGTGTCTCTGTGTGTGTGTGTGTGGAGTGGTGGGAGGGCTTCACTAGGAACTGTGTCACATGCTGGCGTTAGCTCGTAAAGTCAGCCAGTGAAACCTGGGACAACACACACACTTAACACACACTGTGTGTGTTTGTGGGGGGGGTACCAAGCAGTGTGCCAGTATTAAGAGATGTATTTTTACTTGTACATTGTGGCTCCTCTGTGACACACTGTGTTGGGGGATTCTAAAGGACCAGCAGCCTGTGAACCAGTGTGGTCACTGGTCAGGGTGTGGCTCACTGCCGTGGTCACACTGGGAGCTGGGTTTAACTCTAACCTACAGCCCGGCTGCTCACATGGCAGACGAAGGAGAGCTCTGGCCCACGATTGGCTGGAATGAAACGCAGCCCAGCCAAGTGTGGCGTGGACAGTGTACATGATGAGGAGTGAGTGTGTGTGTGTGGTGTGCGTGTGTGTAACTGTGTAACTGTTACAGCAGCTCACAGCTCCAGGGTTAACGGGCAGCCTGGAAACGAACCCATCACCAGGAATGTTGCCTGGCCTGTTTGAGTTTCCCACAGCTCTCTGGTTGACTGGCTGGCTGACTGTTTCACACGCCGGCTGGTTGTCTGTTGGCCCGCGTTGATTGGGCGGCTGTTTGGTTGATCGGCTGACCGGCCTGCTGCCGGGACTGGACCGGTGCCAGTCCCGGTAACTGAACCTCCTGAGGTGGAAACTCGATGCTTTCTCACAGCACCTCAACATGCTCACTGATGAGGTCATGGTTTCAAGTTGAAGCACCTGAGATTTGATTTCACAGCTGAGCTCCAGAAGACGCAACAATGAAACTGGATCCTGCTGTGATGCAGTCTTAATCAGAACCGGACAGATGACCACTAGCTGTAGAATGTAACTCAAGTGTGGTCAGCTGTGATTTATTTAGTTTTTTTTTTACTGTTGTTGCCTCATTGTTTCTCTGGAACTTGTGAAGGATGTCAGTAGCTGGTGTCTGCCCCCCCCCCCACTCACAGGACCCTGGGTTGATGCCCTTTCACACCCAAAGCTGTGGAGTGCCTATATGGAGAATGCTAAACCCTTCTCAGGTCCACAGCCACACCCGGCTGACCTCTGATCTTTACACACCTGTTGGACCTTTTTAAACCTAACCTGCACTCACCTTTTTATCTCTCCCCTGAACACACCTGTATGATATGTACACCTGTCTAACATCAGCACACCAGTCTGATGGGGATACCCCTATCTGACCTGTCTCTCCCCTGAACACCCCCACCTGAGCACACCTGTCTGACCTACAGCCCTCTGCTGAGCACACCAGCTGAACTTTACACACCTGTCTGATCTCTTCCCCTCCCCTGAACACACCTGTGTGACCTATGTCTCTCCTCTGAACATACCTGTCTGACCCATGCACACCTACCTGACCTTTACACACCTGTATGACCTATAGCTCTCCCCCCGAACACGCCTGGCTGACCTATAGACACCGACCTGACCGCTACACACCTGTGTGGCCTAGATGACCTCGCTTGAACACAGCCCTGTATGTACAGCTGTGTATGACCGCCACACACCTGTGTGAGCCTTGCAGTGTCTGAGCCTCACCGTGTCTGAGCCTCACCGTGTCTGAGCCTCACCGTGTCTGAGCCTCACAGTGTCTGAGCCTCACAGTGTCACTGGGCCTCACAGTGTCTGAGCCTCACCGTGTCACTGGGCCTCACCGTGTCACTGGGCCTCACAGTGTCTGAGCCTCACAGTGTCTGAGCCTCACCGTGTCTGAGCCTCACAGTGTCTGAGCCTCACACTGTCTGAGCCTCACCGTGTCACTGGGCCTCACAGTGTCTGAGCCTCACCGTGTCTGAGCCTCACAGTGTCTGAGCCTCACAGTGTCACTGGGCCTCACAGTGTCTGAGCCTCACAGTGTCTGAGCCTCACCGTGTCACTGGGCCTCACAGTGTCTGAGCCTCACTGTCTGAGCCTCACCGTGTCACTGAGCCGCCCCTGTGGCAGCTCTGCAGCCCCGCGGTCCGCCTGCCGGCTGAGCGGCGTGGAGCCGCAGTGCGGTGGGCCTCTGCTTGTTGTTTGAGTCCCGCCTGAGAACCGGTGCAGTTGGTTTTCCACACAGATGTGTTAAGTGGTTGACCGCTCTGTGCCCGCCTCAATTCTGCGGAGTTATGAAGGCTCTTCATGAGCCGCTCGCAACGCCAGAATAATTCAAACCCTTTATAATATCTCCATTATAACATGCAGGTGTTTAATGCTATGTAATGCAGTGGTTTATAATACTGATAACCTGGTCGTGTCATTAGGGACCGAGCCTGTGAAACAGGACGAAGGTCCCTTTTGTTTTTGGTCTGTTTATTTTTCTTCTATATTATTATTATTATTTCAGGGATCTTTGACGTTGATTTGCACTATCTGAACATACGAAAACTCTTTTTTTTTTGGCAAAGTTTTAGTTAACATTTGTAGTTATTAACTGCTCATGCTCAGGGGGTTCAGTTACAAACTGGTCATGTTATTGACATGTTTAGTTACAAACTGGTCATGTTATTGACATGTTTATTTACAAACTGGTCATGTTATTAACATGTTCAGTTACAAACTGGTCATGTTATTAACATGTTTAGTTACAAACTGGTCATGTTATTGACATGTTAGTTACAAACTGGTCATGTTATTGACATGTTCAGTTACAAACTGGTGATATTATTGACATGTTTAGTTTCAAACTGGTCATGTTATTGACATGTTCAGTTACAAACCGGTCATGTTATTGACATGTTCAGTTACAAACCGGTCATGTTATTGACATGTTCAGTTACAAACTGGTCATGTTATTAACATGTTAGTTCCAAACTGGTCATGTTATTGACATGTTCAGTTCCAAACTGGTCATGTTATTAACATGTTAGTTCCAAACTGGTCATGTTATTAACATGCTAGTTCCAAACTGGTCATGTTATTAACATGTTAGTTCCAAACTGGTCATGTTATTAACATGTTAGTTCCAAACTGGTCATGTTATTAACATGTTAGTTCCAAACTGGTCATGTTATTAACGTGTTGGTTCCAAACTGGTCATGTTATTAACGTGTTAGTTCCAAACTGGTCATGTTATTAACATGTTGGTTCCAAACTGGTCATGTTATTAACATGTTGGTTCCAAACTGGTCATGTTATTAACATGTTGGTTCCAAACTGGTCATGTTATTAACATGTTGGTTCCAAACTGGTCATGTTATTAACATGTTAGTTCCAAACTGGTCATGTTATTAACATGTTAGTTCCAAACTGGTCATGTTATTAACATGTTAGTTCCAAACTGGTCATGTTATTAACATGTTGGTTCCAAACTGGTCATGTTATTAACATGTTAGTTCCAAACTGGTCATGTTATTAACATGTTAGTTCCAAACTGGTCATGTTATTAACATGTTAGTTCCAAACTGGTCATGTTATTAACATGTTAGTTCCAAACTGGTCATGTTGTTCACTGGTTCGCTGTCTGCTGGTTTGTTGTTTTCTTGACTGCTCTTCAGTTCTGCTCCGGTAGCTTCAGAGGAGGAGAGCTGGGCAGACAGCACCATGCATCATACATGTGACACGCACACGCACACACAGAACACACACACGCACACTGACACACGCACACACAGAAACACACACACGCACACAGCTGAATATAGACACTCTATCACCAACCCAGAGTGGCTTTGGGCCACTAAAATGCATGTAGAACCCACCATCCCAGATTCTCCCAGTTCTTATCTATCTCCCTTAACCTCCCCCACCCTGCCCTCTCCCCCATCACCCCCCCCATCACTCCCCCATCACCCCCACTGAGGCAGTAATGAAAAATAGATTGGTGCTACACAGCCCCCTCCCCCCTTCAAGATATGTATGCGGGCTGTAATCTGTGTGTAGACATGAAGATTACCCCCAGCTCATAATCCCACGCCTGCAATAGGTCTCGCGTCTCACTCTGCTGTCCACGCCGGAGAGGCAGACGGGCAGAGGACAGACAGACAGACAGACAGCACAGTGCTTGTTTTGTCCGGGAGACACAGCGGGTGGGTGTGGCTGTGTCCTCCTGTGAAGACGAGACGTTTGTGGGCTGTGTTTCCCCCCCCCCCTCCCGAGCGAGAACCTTCTGAAAACACAGCGGCAGACACGTTCCTCTCTGCGGTTCTGCTGAGGAGCAGGCCGGGCCATGGACCGGGCCATGGACCGGGCCATGGACCGGCTGCCCTCCAGACACCTGAGTCACCCGACAGGCGGGGACGGAGCCGGATATGTTACGGTGCTCCTCCCTGGTGCCGGTGTCCATATCTCTGATCTCTGTCACTTAGTGCGTCCTCATTACGTTTAACAAATGGAAGTATTAACCAAAGTGAGCTCAAAGCTGATTTGGTTGGAGGCTCTCGCTGTTCTGTCCTGTGTCCCTCCTGGCGTCTGTCCATCAACACTGTTTTCCCACAGTCTCTTGTTTTTCCCCTCTCCCTCCAACTCATACTGTCTTCATCATCCTGTCTCTGTCATCGTATCATCTCTCCCTCCTCGTGTCTGTTCCCCTCAGCGCTCTCTCTCTCTCTCTCTCTCTCTCTCTCTCTCTCTCTCTCTCTCTCTCTCTCTCTCTCTCTCTCTCTCTCTCTCTCTCTCTCTCTCTCTCTCTCTCTCTCTCTCTCTCTCTCTCTCTCTCTCTCTCTCTCTCTCTCTCCCCCCCTTTCCCTGGCCTTGCTCATCGTATCATCGCCACCGGGGCTCCTCATTTCCTCCTGTCCTCTCCTCTCTCGTCCACTCTGCGGGGCCGTGCCGGCCGGACCATCTAGTCCAGCGTTTGTCAGGCCGAGGATCGGGCCGGCGCTGGAGCGGGCAGCGGTGGCTTCTGGGCCGCGCTCCAGAACAGTGGTTCCATTAGACTATTGAGCGTCCAGACGGGGGCTTGGTGTTGTGTTGAGATGTGAGTATTGAGCGTCCACACGGGGGCTTGGTGTTGTGTTGAGATGTGAGTATTGAGCGTCCAGACGGATGGTGTTGTGTTGAGATGTGAGTATTGAGCCGTCACATCGCTCACAGCCCCTGATGGACTGCCTACACCGCCTTGATGTTGACACTAACGTCACTTTGTCACTGTTGGTTCTGCGTGTCGTGCGTCTGACCCACAGCGGTCCGACCGGGCCCAGAGGCTGTGGGTCCAGCAGCACCGGGCCCAGAGGCTGTGGGTCCAGCAGCACCGGGCCCGGAGGCTGTGGGTCCAGCAGCACCGGGCCCGGAGGCTGTGGGTCCAGCAGCACCGGGCCCAGCGGCTGTGGGTCGAGCAGCACCGGGCCCGGAGGCTGTGGGTCGAGCAGCACCGGGCCCAGAGGCTGTGGGTCCAGCAGCACCGGGCCCGGAGGCTGTGGGTCGAGCAGCACCGGGCCCGGAGGCTGTGGGTCGAGCAGCACCGGGCCCAGCGGCTGTGGGTCCAGCAGCACCGGGCCCGGAGGCTGTGGGTCGAGCAGCACCGGGCCCAGCGGCTGTGGGTCCAGCAGCACCGGGCCCGGAGGCTGTGGGTCCAGCAGCACTGGGCCAAAGCGCACCTGAGAGAAGAGGTTGATGAATTAAACTTTATTTGGATTGTCCTTTTATCACAGCTGGTCCCCGAGGGCCTCCCCGGCCCCCATTAGAGGACAGTGAACAGCCAACCTCAAGAAGCCTTGTAAAGAAACAGGGTGAGGGACATTCCTCCTCCAGGAGCTCCTCTCCTGGACCAGACAGTCGCTCTCTGTTGACTGCCGTCAGCACCACTCTTCAGACCCCCGACGGAAACAATGTCCCCCCACTGTGGTCCTGGGAGGTGGGACCCCGCTCGGCTCCAAGATAACATCAGACGTCCTAATAGGCCTGCTCTTTTCTGAGACACTCCTCTACAGTAGCTCTCTGTTCCTACTGGGCAACGCTGTTAAGTGTGTGTGTGTGTGTGTGTGTGTGTGTGTGTGTGCGTGTGCGTGTGCGTGTGTGTGCGTGTGCGTGCGTCACGCGTCGGCCCAGTGTGTGTGTGGTCGGAGGTGTGCGACTGTTTGGATGTGTATTCTAATAGTTCTGTGTGTGTTTGTGTGTACAGTGCCGTGTAGGGCTGGGGGCTGTAGAGGGCGGTCCTGTGGATGTGTCTCTGTGTGGATGTGTCTATGTGTGGATGTGTCTCTATGTGGATGTGTCTATGTGTCTCTATGTGTGGATGTGTCTATGTGTGGATGTGGATGTGTCTATGTGTGGATGTGTCTATGTGTGGATGTGGATGTGTCTATGTGTGGATGTGGATGTGTCTATGTGTGGATGTGGATGTGTCTATGTGTGGATGTGGATGTGTCTATGTGTGGATGTGGATGTGTCTATGTGTGGATGTGGATGTGTCTATGTGTGGATGTGGATGTGTCTATGTGTGGATGTGGATGTGTCTATGTGTGGATGTGGATGTGTCTATGTGTGGATGTGATGGAGCCGCGTTGAGCCGCCCCGGGAGGTCTCTGGTCCGTGGTCAGCCCCCTGCAGTGGAGCACTACCTCCGCGGTGACTTGTTGTTTGAGTGGAAATCAATATGGAGCCGTGTCAGTGTCCCCCTGGAGCCCCCGTCTCCGGTGGGCTGACCTTGTTCCCCCAGCAGCCATCTTTGATTGTAAGTTCTAGCTGGCTGAATAAAGCCCACGTGACAAAGGGCTCAGCGTGCTGCCTTGTCTGGTTGCCAAGTAATGGATGATACTGTGTATGGTTGCCAAGTGATGGACGATGCTGTGTCTGGTTGCTGGGCCATGGATGCAGCTGTGTCTGGTTGCTAGGCAAAGAGTGCTGCCGTGTGTCTGGTTGCTAGGCGAAGAGTGCTGCTGTGTCTGGTTGCCAGGCGAAGGATGCAGCTGTGTCTGGTTGCCAAGCGATGGATGCAGCTGTGTGTGGTTGCTAAGCAAAGAGTTCAGCTGTGTCTGGTTGCTAGGCGAAGAGTTCTGCTGTGTCTGGTTGCTAGGTCATGCGTGATGTGTGTAGTTGCTCAGTGATTGGTGCTGTTCGTGTGTGTGTGTGTGTGTGTGTGTGTGTGTGTGTGTGTGTGTGTGTGTGTGTGTGTGTGTGTGTGTGTGTGTGTGTGTGTGTGTGTGTGTGTGTGTGTGTGTGTGTGTGTGTGTGTGTGTGTGTGTGTGTGTGTGTGTGTGTGTGTGTGTGTGCGTGTTCGTGTGTGGTGGCCACAAAAGTTTGAAAGCCAGACTGTGTTTCCGTCCCCAAACCCTTTTTGGCGGGCAGCATGTGTTACATCATGGGCCCACTGGGCCTTCCTGGTTGCCAGGGTGATGACCATGCTGTGGAGATGGAAATGGCTTCCCCTTTCTTGTGCCTGTGTGTGAGAGACCTGGGCAGCCGAGAGGGATTTTAATGTTGTTCTGCCGGTGGCATCGGGGACAGAAGCGTCATCTGAAACCGATTGGCTGAGAGGAGACGATGGGAGTAATGGAGCAATGGGGCGAGGGAACTCGCTGGTCAGTGCTGAGGTCTGACCGGGGCGGACCGCAGCACGGTCAATATGTGACCACTACTCTGCTGAAACACGACCGAATCACAGCTCCCTCTACAACACCAGAGGCTGACACCTCCATCCCATAATAACCCTAACCTCTACCAGTAAATGACTGTTTACTGTTTGGTCATCGAGCAGATGATACGGTACATCTTCTCCAGGAGGCATGTCGGCCACACTGCGTACATCGGACATTGAATATTTCACCTGGGAGTCAGAACGGCCTCCCCTCTGCTCACGGTGGTCCGGCTCCTGTAACCTCTGAGCTCTGTCCTCTGCTGCCCTTTCATCTGTAACCTCTGAGCTCTGTCCTCTGCTGCCATATCATCTGTAACCTCTGAGCTCTGTCCTCTGCTGCCATATCATCTGTAACCTCTGAGCTCTGTCCTCTGCTGCCCTTTCATCTGTAACCTCTGAGCTCTGTCCCCTGCTGCCCTTTCATCTGTAACCTCTGAGCTCTGTCCTCTGCTGCCATATCATCTGTAACCTCTGAGCTCTGTCCCCTGCTGCCATTTCATCCGGGCCTCTTTGTCAAGAAACGGATTCCCAATCTAAAAGAGACGAGCGGAGTAACGGTTTGATAAAGTGTTAAACTAATAATAAGATCTATAATTAACTCCTCGTCCTCCGCCCTGCTTCGGGACGGTTTAAAATAAGCAGGAAACCAAGTTGGCGAGCTGATGGGGTTTACGGGGCCAGGCCGCCTGTCGAGCCAGTCTATGAATACCACGGCGGGCTGAAAGATCCGGTGGTTTATGAGGACGTGTTTCTGGTGGTTTATGAGGACGTCTTTGTTTGCCAGGCTGGTGGATAGCCCTGCTCAGCCCTCTCTAACCGTTGGCTAAATAAAGAACCGGCTGGCAGGAAGCTGGTCCTGGGCCATGGGTCCAGTTCTACAGTTTTTTTTACCGTCTCGTGCAGCGAATGAAGAATGGACTGTTTTTTTGTTTTTGTTTAAATACATGGATTTACTGATTTATAGTGTACCATAACAGTGGTGGCCAGACAGCTCCGTAGATGGAAGTAGACATTTGACACTACATCGATTTTCCAAAGGTTTGCAGGACCTCACAGTGTTCCTGTGCCGGCCCACCTATCAGGACCACCTGCCCTCACTGGGATCAGGTGTAAGACGTTGGGGGTCTCAGGTCCGACCCAGGCCTCAGGTTTGGAGGGTCCGGTCTGAGGAGAGCCTCCTGCCCGGCTGTCTAACATTGGACCCTGCCACTGGCTGGTGGGATGGCGTGAGAGGCCATTTTGTAGACCGACCGGGCCTCTGCCGGGCCTCAGCGCCAGTCCAGCTTCTCCCTGGCAGGACCGCTCTCTCTGTCTATCAGCACAACGCCCTCGTGTGTTGAAAAGCCATCAATTTAGCACACACACACACACACACACACACACACACACACACACACACACACACACACACACACACACACACACACACACACACACACACACACACACACACACACACACACACACACACACACACACACACACACACACACACACACACACACACAGTCTCCTGTTTCTTCATCTGTAAATGTATCTGAAGCCTTTTTTATAGCGTTACAGAGATCAAAGCAAGGGAGACTAAAAACTACTTTTAGTCTGATCTGTGTGTGAGTGAGCATGTGATTAAAAATATTAACACAGTATTTTTAACCGCTGTCACTTAATCTTGCTCGCCAACCATTCTGTCTTGCCCAAAAGCAACCTGGCAGTACCCAGGACTGAGCCAGTAGCCACTGTGAAACACACACACACACACACACAGACACACACACACACACGTGTGCGCCCATTAGACCAGACTTTGTCAGTAGTTTGAAGCAACTTTATTTATTCAACAGACATTGAGGTGTGTATAGATTACAGTCAAGATTCAGTTTTATTTGCTTTCTTTTTGTTGAACACATTGAAAATGGCAATTGCAATCTTCATGACATGGTGGTATTGATTGAGCAGATCAATACACTCTTGAAAGGTGAGTCCTGTATTGGCATGAGATTCACTAGTGTGTGTGTGTGTGTGTGTGTGTGTGTGTGTGTGTGTGTGTGTGTGTGTGTGTGTGTGTGTGTGTGTGTGTGTGTGTGTGTGTGTGTGTGTGTGTGTGTGTGTGTGTGTGTGTGTGTGTGTGTGTGTGTGTGTGTGTTAGACGTTTGCTTTGTAGTGAACAAACATTTGATGGGTGGTCCAGAGTTTGGACAGAAACCTTCTGACACAAGACTGAAACCTGAAGACTATTGTAACAGCTGCGAGAAGCACACACACAAATACACACACATGCACGCACACAAATACACACACATGCGTAGTTTGCGTACACACACATGAACGCACACAAATACATGGCCCGATTTTTGCTGTGGGTGATTCAGTTTCCATCTCAAAACACTATTTTCTTAGTTCTGTCTACAGGGAAAATGTTGCATTAAGTGCATAATCATTATATTTCATTTCCTTCATAAAATGTTTTCAGTGGGAGAAAAATAGCCTTTTCCAGCTCTTGTAATTATCTTAAAGCTCTTAGCCCTTGTAATTATCAGCTCAATTATTGCTTGTTAAAGCAAAAGGTCAGTCTTTTGTGTTGCAGTCTCCCTGCAGACACCGCCCTTGTTCTGGGCTTCTCCAGACTGCCCCTAACCCCCCAGTGGTCTCCTCTCCCCCCCCCCCCCCCCCCCCGCAGACATCCAGGAGTTCTACGAAGTGACCTTACTGGACAGCCAGAAATGTGTGGACCCGGCCCGGACCTGGGAGCCCCTGCCCCCCGTCAACCTGTGGGACCTGTCCAGCCTCCAGAGCCCCACGGGCACCTCGGAGACACTGCCCAGCATCAGCACCAGTATCGAGGTAGGGGACCCCACACTGCCCAGCATCAGCACCAGTATCGAGGTAGGGGACCCCACACTGCCCAGCATCAGCACCAGTACGCCAGACGGGCCCACCCCCTGTGGTGTCATGGGCTCTGGGCTCGGTGTCAGGGTTCTACCGGGGCTGGTTCTGAGTGATGAGGTTACCGGGGGGGGGGTTTGGGGCAGCCTCCGCCTACTGGTTAGGGCTTCGGACTTGTAACCGGAGGGTTGCTGGTTCGAACCCCGACCAGTACGAACGGCTGAAGTGCCTGTGAGCAAGGCACCTAACCCCTCACTGCTCCCCGAGCGCCGCTGTTGGCAGCTCACTGCCAACAGCAGTGAGCACAGTGAGGTGCTTCACCTCACTGTGTGCCTCACCATCACTGTGTGCTGAGTGTATTTCCACTAATTCACGATTGGGTTAAATGCAGAGACCAAATTTCCCTCACGGGATCAAAAGAGTAATTCTTCTTCTTCTAAAGGGAACCAGGGTTTTATTGTTG
>JAXIVH010000007.1:11850200-11855200 GCA_036785325.1 Urophycis tenuis | reverse complement strand
TCAGTATTATATGGTGTACAACATGACAACATGAGTGTTTGGTCTGTCACTGGATTATTATAGGATGAACTGACACTGGGAGCTGCCCAGTACAACCACAGTCTGTACTGGTGGACACTGGGAGCTGCCCAGTACAACCACAGTCTGTACTGGTAGACACTGGGAGCTGCCAAAGTGCAGCTCTCTGCCGGTGGAGGGTTTTTAACAGCAGAACTGGTAGTGTGGCTCCACCCTGAGCTGATGGGGGTGTTGTGTTGGGGGTGCTGGGTTGGCTGCAGCGTCGGTGCAGTAACATGGTCCGTGGCTTGCAGCATCACAGGGAGGGAACACCCTTTTTTTTCCCCCACTGTACTTGAACCTTCCACTCTGCTTTGAACGTAGCGTCAGGTGTTCACCCGACGGCTGTTAGGCGTGCTGTAGGACGAGCCAGGGACACGGGGGGCGAGGTTTGTGTGGACCTGCTGCCCGCTGTCTGGACCCTGTTTTGTTTTGATGTCCACTCTCTGCTGAGGGCTCACCTTCTCAGTGTTACACTACGGCGAAAAAAAGTGAATTACTCGAAAAACTCACCCAGCCCTAAAAAAAAAACCCTCCTAAAAGTCACAAAATGCTTTTTAGCTTAGTTTCCAACAGGATTTTTTTGCTATAAAAATGTGGCTAAGCATTTCAGATGAAGGGCCTCTTGTGATAGATTTCTAGGAATCACCGTTCGTCTGGCTAAACCCCAGGAAGCACGGTCCCTGGCCTGAGGTCAAGGCCGGTCACCTAACCAGCCTAACTAACTAACTAACCCCCCCGCAGCCACTCACTAAACCGCAGCTCCGGTCACCCCTGCCCTCCGGACCGCCGGTTGTAGACAAAACCAGCCGAGTCTTGCGTCAGCGCGGCTGCTCTCCACCTCGCTCTCCGCGCTGCCTCCCACGGCGCCCGGCCCGGGTACCGCCCACTGAGCAGCTTCTTCGGTACCGCCGGGGGGGGGGAAGGAGATCGGTGTGTGATGTTCTGATGGTGTTGAGATGGCACCTGGAGTTCTGGACCTCATCTCGTACAGGCGCCACGGGCATTGGTTCCGTTTTTCGGCCATTTTGAGGGATGGGATTGGTGAGCTGAGGGGGGGGGGGTCGGCGGTCGGGCTTCTGCTGTCCTCCACCAGAACTGCTGACCTGTTCTACATGAACCGGGCTTTCTGTCAGCCCCCCCACACTGCGCTGGGAGATATTAGTATTCAAGGTGAAGCCGTATTTTCTTGTTGTTTCTGTTGTTCTGCATGTTAAGCTGAGCTGTCAGGTCCGCTGGGCGCTGGGCTGTACCAGGTCTGCCCGCGTGACGGGGAGACGGCGTGGGAGTAGAGACAGGCCGCGGGTTCGATCCCGTGACGATCAGTGGCTCTGGAGAGGTGGAGCGGTCCCTCTGCTTACTAGGTTGCTGGTTCGACTCCCAGTCCCAGGTTTCCCTGTGTGAGAGACCCCGAACCCCCAATTTCCCCTGATGGGCCGCCTGTTGCCCCTGGCGGCTGACACCGCCACCGCCGGATGAATGGGTGAATGGGTGAATGCGGGTCATTCACTGTGAAGGGCCCTGAACGTCCGGACTGTGAAACGTGACATTCCAGTGCAGTCCACGTTCACCGTGCAGCTGGTGGAATCCTCTGGTGCGTGAAGCTCTCACAGTCCCCTCTTCCTCTGCAGCACGCGCAGGCCCACCTGATTCACCCTCCCACCTCGCTGCCCTGCTGCCCAGCAGTCCTCCTCCTCCTCCTCCTCCTCCTCCTCCTCCTCCTCCTCCTCCTCCTCCTCCTCCTCCTCCTCCTCCTCCTCCTCCTCCTCCTCCTCCTCCTCCTCCTCCTCCTCCACACGCCCACATCACAGCCCCTCCCATGACACGGGACGGCTTCACAAGCGCCTCCTACATCACCTCCCCCTCCTCCGACTCCCCCTCCTCTGACTCCCTCCCTCCCCCCCTCCCCCCCACACCCATTTGCCCGTCTGTCTCCAGCAGAACTGATCCGGGGTTCTGGGCCACCGGAATAGTTTTCCGAAACACGGTACAAATTTCTTTTGCCCGCTCTGCATCTTTCTGTCCTTTTTTTTTTTTTTGTTGTCAGCGTCAGCAACTTTGTCTTGGCCTGTCTTCATCTTGCTCCTTCTCTCGCTCTTCAGTCTTCTGTTTCGTTCCTTTCCATTTCGTTCTGTCTCTGTCTCCCCCCTCTCCCCCCTCTGTCCCCCTCTCTCCCCCCCAGTAATTCCACACATACATGGCCTGCAGTCTCCCGGCCGCTGCCAGCCTCTCTATTGGCTCCACATGTTCTCCTCTTGCTTCACAGCTGTAGATTAGCCAGGTTAACGGCCGCAGGCTGACGAGTGGATTTCCGATACCGGTAATTAAATCAAACGACTTCATCAACTCCCCCCCCCGGAGTGTGGGCTTGCCTCGCCGCCTGCCCAACCAGACGTGAGAACTCTGACGGAGAGTCTGCACCTCTGAGGAGGCCCTGAGTCACACCGCACATGAGTAAGTCTGCCATCATCACGTCAGCGGTCAGGGTCTTCACAGGCCAGCCGGACTCTGTCAGCGCAGCGCTGCGGTGAGGACCCCCGAGCAAGATGGACACGGGGATCGAACCAGCAGCCGTCGTCTCTTGTCCGAGGATAGGACGAGAATCAGGAAACCCGATCTCTATTATAGCCTGGATTGGATATAGCAGGAGTGACGATGTGAGAACCTTTGGGCTTGGAGCCTCCAGACTTACTAACCTACCAACAGTAGGGGAGCGGGGCCCTACCAACCTACCAACAGTAGGGGAGCGGGGCCTACCAACCTACCAAGAGTAGGGGAGCGGGGCCCTACCAACCTACCAACAGTAGGGGAGCGGGGCCTACCAACCTACCAACCAGTAGGGGAGCGGGGGCCTACCAACCTACCAACAGTAGGGGAGCGGGGCCTACAACCTACCAAGAGTAGGGGAGCGGGGCCTACCAACCTACCAAGAGTAGGGGAGCGGGGCCTACCAACCTACCAACACTAGGGGAGCTGGTGGAGGTGGAGCTCAGACGGAGAGACACATGTAGGCCAGGAGCCCAAGGGGTGGAGAGTAGGTGGAGAGTAGGTGGAGGGTGGGTGGAGGGTGGGTGGGAGGGTGGGTGGAGGGTAGGGTGGAGGGTGGGTGGAGGGTGGGGTGGAGGGTAGGTGGAGGGTGGGTCACACCACAGTACAGGAAACGCCAGAGATGTTATTGTCCTCCCACATTCACCGGACAGGGGGGGCATCACAGGGGCCTTCCCATGTGATAAGACCGTTATCTCCTGCAGCTTCAAAGCTAGGCCGCTGTGTGAGTCAACCTCTGTGGGCAAATGTAACCGCGTGTGTTTATTGAAATCTGTCGAGAAGAGAGCAGTGTGTCAGATAGCTGTGAAGAGACTTTATCTGTTTCAGGGCACAGCCAGGGAGTCTCTCAAGCTTTTATCAAACGACCACCCCCCCCACCCCCAACATGTCCTCCATCTAAAATGAGCGGATGGTACCACTGATATCTGGACCAGAACCCTGTCGGTTACTGTGGCAAACCCAACCCGGCGTGGTTCTGAGAGATGTAAAATGACTTCCGGAACAGAAGAACAGACAGAAACAGAGCAGAGCTCCTTTAAGCCAGAGAGATCAGGCTGTGATCCACTGGGTGTTTGTGTTTAATGCCAGCATGATTTGTGGTAATTGATTTTGTGTTTGACTTGAGCAGCTGGAGAATGGACTCCCCCAACGTCTCCCCCCACAGCTCTGTAGAAGTGGTCTGGTCCTGCTGCCTGAGCACCACAGAGCAGCCTGGCCAGCACCGGTCCTTAAATGTGAATGTATATCTAAATTAATGATACCTCAGAAGGGATCTAAATGTTTAATACCTGCCCCATGGGGCAGCTTTGGGTGCCTTGGAAATAGGAACAGAGTGAGGCCTTCCTGACCCTCTCGTGTGCTGCTGCCCCCTGCTGGTGGGATCGGTACTGGGAAGACTCTGTTCCAACCTGAAGGTGTGTGTCCTCTGGGATTTGAGTCATCCTGATGTGATATGACAGAGCTTATTATTACGGGACTTTGCGGGTTGTATTACAGAAAGATTATCTCGTTTTCTGATGTTCTGCCCCCCCCGGGAAATCAATAATGAACGCGTCAAGATTTCATCATTTTTTTTTATTGTTCAGCGGTTTCTCTGTGTTGACGTCTTGAAGGCTGGTGATGAAGGCCGTGTGGCTGTAGACACGCCGCGCGTTCCTCCAAGCTTCTGTTTCCCATCACACTCCTCAGAGTTGTTATCCATGAATATTTACAGAATGAGAAAAAGTCTTTCACTCCCAAACATCGCATGCCCATTGAGTTGACCACAGGAAGGCTCTGGTTCAACGTCTGAAGCTACAGGACACGTGTTCGATTAGCTCAGTTCTCAGGGGCACCATTTCAGAGGCTGCATCCGAATACGCATACTTGACTACTATATAGTATGCATTTTGTAGTACGTGAAAAAATATAGTACGTACGAATGCTTAGTACGCATTGTGTAGTACGGAAATGGTTCCCGAATGCGTACTACCGCCACAGTGTACAACGGTAGGACACTACGCTATCCCACAATGCAGCAGAGTCTGATAACCGAAGAAGAAGAACGCCGCGGAGAAAATTAAAATAAATAAAAGCAGCGATATCAGGAGACGTTCGCGCAGAAAGAGATATTTTAATTCAGTAGCAACGACGACAAGACAGAAAAGTTTGAGGTAAATGATCGGAGGTGACTTTTTAATTTTGCCGGCATCTGATCTGCTGCGCACAGAGGGGAAATACGTCATCTCCAAAGATCCGGTAGGCGTTTTCGGTGGTGTTCTACGTACGGCTGTAGCACGTACTACATTAACGGTCAAGTAGTAGACACTGAACAGAAATAGTATATACTGAGTATTCGGATGTAGCCAGAGTCTTGTGATGGTGAGGTCCTGGCCCTGCTGCCTTCACCTGGGCTC
>JAXIVH010000007.1:11836597-11850000 GCA_036785325.1 Urophycis tenuis | reverse complement strand
GGCAGATGTGACCAACCCCCGCATTACAAGATGCCTCCCCTCCGTTGCCTAGCAACCCCTGGTTCCTGACACGCAGCACTACCCTCCATATTTACAGCCTCTCTCTCTCTCTCTCTCTCTCTCTCTCTCTCTCTCTCTCTCTCTCTCTCTCTCTCTCTCTCTCTCTCTCTCTCTCTCTCTCTCTCTCTCTCTCTCTCTCTCTCTCTCTCTCTCTCTCTCTCTCTCTCTCTCTCTCTCTCCTCTCTCTCTCTCTCTCTCTCTCTCTCTCTCTCTCTCTCTCTCATATATTATTGCGGGATTGAGCTATCAGTCTTAAGTCTCTGTGATTGGTCCAAATTCCCCGTGATTGATCCTGTATTCCTATATCTTACTCTTTAAACAGTAGATAGAGTTTTTCCTCTTTATTGTCACTCGTCCACCAAAGGCCCAAAGCCTTCACATCTTCATGTCAGCCTCTTAAGTCAATCTTAAATCTTAAAATCTTAAGTCAGCTCAGCGCTGATCCAAGTGCTGTATCGCTTGGCTAAATTAAAACTGCAATTTATTGCACAAAATAAAATATGACAGCCGATTAAAAACAGAGCAGTAGATATAAGACACGGCACGTCATTCATTTTATTCTGGTTGTATTTTATTTTGACACATTTTAGCACTGGTTTTCCTGTGGCTACGTCCGCTCCACCCTGGTGTGTGTAATTCCCTAGCCGTCCTCTAGGTGGTGCTGTGGAAGCACAGAGGCAGAGTTCAGACACTAATCCCTAATCCATCTCACATCCTCTCATCTCACATCCTTCTTAATTTAGTGTGCTTCCTCTGGACAGATTAACCCACTGGATGTCTTGGTTCTGTTGAGATGGTTCCCCAGGAGTGGGAAGGATTGAAGGACGATGTGCTGCTCTGTTAGGAGGCTCCAGATGGGCTGGGTCTAGTGTCCTCCTGCATGTTGTAGTCTTTTAAACCCTTGGCCAGGGGGCTAGCCTGCCGATTGGTCAGAGTAGACTTGGAGTAAACCACAGTGCTTTGTAATAAATCACCAGAACAACAGAACCTTACTGAGTAGGAGAATAAATAGTTATCCAGTTTGCCTCCTAAAATGTGAATTTGCCCTTGAAACACGGTTTGTGTCGACAGATGTATTCTTTGGACCATTCCTATTCTTATCACGCTTGAGTGACATGTCCCAGAGTCAGCGGCTTCCTGCGTAAGCCCCGCCCCCGCCCCCACCTCCACTCCTCCACACCGGCTCCTCCACCTGCACCAGTCGTCCAAGGTGCTGGTCGTCATGGCAACGTCACCACGTAGGTTACCACGGCCCACGGTTCCCCCGTCATAGAAATCATCCCCGACGTCATAGAAATCATCCCCGACATCCCCCCTGGACTGGACCGGGACCAGTCAGTCACAGCATGACGGGTCCCTGGACCGGACCGGGACCAGTCAGTCACAGCATGAAGGGTCCCTGGACCGGACCGGGACCAGATAGTCACAGCATGAAGGGTCCCTGGACCGGACCGGGACCAGTCAGTCACAGCATGACCTACGCTGGATGGCTGTGGAAGGTTACCCTGCTGGGTGCAAACTCCAAGTCGACTCCGCCCTCAGGATGGACATTTCCCTCCACCTTCATGGGCCGGGCCGCTGAAGGTGGAGGCGGGTGAAGCAGAGCGGTCCCACCCACAGGTGGTGTAGGACCGCGGCTCTGGGTCGAACCCGGGTTTCACTACAAAGACCAACTGCTGCTGACTCCTCAGCCCCCCCCCCCCCACCCTGTACTCAGAGCTGGACCGCTGGGTTCTAGACCTCACCTGACCCGCCCAACAGAACCATGGGTCCACCTGGCTCCCCAGGGGTCCACACTTATGGTCACTCAGGACGGTGTGTTCGGGGCTCCAGCAGAGTGGTTCTACTGTGCCCCGTCTGTTCGTTGTTTACAGTTCAGTACTGCTGGCCCAGTTTGTATTCGCCAATCACTACCTCGCGGGTCCCGCCTCCTGCTGCGTGATTGGCTGAAACGGATTCGAAGACAGCAAGTGAAATTTGACGCCGTCTGTCGTCAGACTTCAGATATTAATCTAAAGTCTTGATGTTTTGAGACTAAGGCAGCAACTCTGGTACCAAACCGTCCTGCAAAAGCCCTCCTCGCTTTGTGACTCTGACCGTCTCGTTCTGGCTGTATGCTGCAGCGTGTGTGTGGGTGTGTGGTTGTGCGTGTGTGTGTGTGTGTGTGTGCTGTGCGTGTGTGTGGTGTGTGTTGTGCGTGTGTGTGTGTGTTGTGTGTGTGTGCGTGTGTGTGCGTGTGTGTGTGTGTTGTGCGTGTGTTGTGCGTGTGTTGTGCGTGTGTTGTGTGCGTGTGTGTGTGTGTGTGTGTGTGTGTTGTGCGTGTGTGTTGTGCGTGTGCGTGTGTGTGTGTGTGTGTGTTGTGCGTGTGTGTGTTGTGCGTGTGTGTGTGTGTGCTGTGTGTGTGTGTGCTGTGTGTGTTGTGTGTGTGAGTGTGTGTGTGTGTGTGCTGTGTGTGTGTGTGTGTATGTGTGTGTGTGTGTGTATGTGTGTTGTGTGTGTGTGTGTGTGTGTGAGTGTGTGTGTGTGTTGTGCGTGTGTGTGTGTGTGTGTGCGTGTGTGTGTGTGTGTGCGTGTGTGTGTGGTATTGATTATTCATGCTGTGTGAAGAGCAGCCCCTCACCCCCCCCTGTGCTGACATACCGGGGTGCTGGCTGGCTCCTGTTAATTGACAGGAGGTGGAGAGGAGATAAGAGGGGGAGGTCAGAGAGACAGAGCAACAAAAGGGAGAGGGAGGGGGGAGACAGAGGAGATCCATTCTTTATGTTCAGCGCGAGGTACTGGAGCCGTGGTGGTGGGGGACACTTTGGTTCTGGTTTTCGTCGGGCGTCCCGAGAGGGGAAACGGTTCTGAAGGACGGAGAGCGAGCGGGTTCTCCTGGTCTCTCCACCTTCTCTTCTCCTGGGACTTCTGGTTCTGGTTCTCCCGGGACCCCCGGCTGGAGAGCATGACCACGTACCACCCGCGGCCGGCGCCGGTCAAACCCAACCGGGCCCACATCGACCTGCAGGAGTCCCTGGCCCACCTCCACCCCCTCCAGCGCCAGCACGCCATCCAGCTCCACCAGCAGCAGCAGGAGCAGAACTCCCTCCAGACCCAGACCCAGGTCCAGGTCCAGCCGCCCCAGGTCCAGGTCCAGCCGCCCCAGGTCCAGGCCTCGCTGGCCAGCTTCACGGCGTGCACGCTGCCGGCGTCGTGCCGCGCCCGCAGTCGGTTCCTCACCTGCGGGACAGCGTGAAGAGGAGCCCGACGAAGAGCACCGCCAAGGTCAACAGCGCCCAGCAGGGGGCCGCCAGACCCTCCATCCCCTGGGTGCCCTTTAACTTTAACAAGGTACCCCCTGTGCCCCCCCCCCCCCCCCCCAGTCGTGGGGTTCCCCCACCTGGAGGTGACCGGTCGGGGGGGAGGGGGGGTGTGATAGCGAGGGTGGAGGACTCCTTGTAGTTCTTTTAAACTTTTGTAGTTCTCGGTGTTCTTGGTGTTGACGTTGTGGTGGTTTGTCGCATGCCCCCCCCCCCCCTCTGCTGAGAGGTGTGCGTACAGACTTTGGTTGTCGGTTTATTTCCATACGTTATACGTGTCCTCGTGGCTGAAGACCCCCGAGGTGGCCCTGCTGTTGGGCTGCTCCATCAGCCGCGCTGATGGAACGTTCCAGGACGAGGCTTATACGGGGGTGTCCTCCTCCCAGGGGGCCGGTGGTTTGGATGTGTGGATGTTTTCATCACGGTGTGTTTTAGCCAGAGAAACATTTCACCCATTTTCCGCTAGACATCAGTTTTACCATATGTGTTTGATATTCAGCCATTATATGCAGAATGGTACATTCCACAAACCCGGGGAGCCGTGGGTAGCTGGGATGGGTTTGTTTGCGTGGTTGCCGTGGCGCAGGTCTGTCGTCGTGGGGACGCAATGACAGCGCGGGGCGTGACGGGCAGAAGTAGGCCTGCTGCGTCAATACGGTCGATCGGGCCGGCCTCGTTTCAGCAGCGCCCGGCTTCCTGTGGACGGAGCTGCTGGTGGTGGAGCTGCTGATGGTGGTGGAGGTGCTGATGGTGGTGGAGGTGCTGATGGTGGAGCTGCTGAGTGTGGAGGTGCTGATGGTGGTGGAGGTGCTGAGTGTGGAGCTGCTGATGGTGGTGGATGTGCTGAATGTGGTGTTGGAGAGATGGAGCTCTGTGGAGCGTGGTGGGTGGAGGTGGAGGTGGAGGCTCCACTGCTCCCTCTCCTTGCGTAACAGAGGTCAGAGTGGTGGGGGGTCACGGCACCGCAGGCCCACTGCTGGTGCCGAGGTATCGACCCGGGACTATGGATGTTTGTGTTGCTGTCTGCGCTGCCTGTGAGGTTACAGACTGCCCACAAGCCGCCCGGCTCCCAGCGACCAGAGCTGGTTTTGATGCTGAGAACTTTATGAATGAAGCAACTTTGTGAATGAATGAACTCAATGTTTTTAAAACTGGGAGCTCAACACATTCAGAATGTGAGAAAGCCGTACTAGTTCTGAACATGATGTTAGTTCTAAACACCATGCTAGTGCTGAACACCACGCTAGTGCTAAACACCATGCTAGTTCTAAACACCATGCTAGTGCTGAACGCCATGCTAGTGCTAAACACCATGCTAGTTCTGAACACCATGCTAGTTCTGAACACCATGCTAATGCTAAACACCATGCTAGTGCTAAACACCATGCTAGTTCTAAACACCATGCTAGTGCTGAACGCCATGCTAGTTCTAAACACCATGCTAATGCTGAACGCCATGCTAGTGCTGAACGTCATGCTAGTGCTGAACACCATGCTAGTGCTGAACACCATGCTAGTGCAAAACACCATGCTAGTGCAGAACCCCATGCTAGTGATGAACACCATGCTAGTGCTAAACACTATGCTAGTGTTGAACCCCATGCTAGGGCTGAACACCATACTAGTACTGAGCACTGCGCTAGTGCTTAACACCATGCTAGTGCTGAACACATGCTAATGCTAAACACCATGCTAGTGCTAAACACTATGCTAGTTCTAAACACCATGCTAGTGCTGAACGCCATGCTAGTTCTAAACACCATGCTAATGCTGAACGCCATGCTAGTGCTGAACGCCATGCTAGTGCTGAACACCATGCTAGTGCAAAACACCATGCTAGTGCAGAACCCCATGCTAGTGATGAACACCATGCTAGTGCTAAACACTATGCTAGTGTTGAACCCCATGCTAGGGCTGAACACCATACTAGTACTGAGCACCGCGCTAGTGCTAAACACCATGCTAGTGCTGAACACATGCTAGTGCTGAACGCCATGCCAGTTCTCAATGTGATGCTAGTGCTAAACACTATGCTAGCGCTGAACGCCATGTCAGTTCTCAACGTGATGCTAGTGCTGAACACCATGCTAGTTCTGAACACCATGCTAATGCTAAACACCATGCTAGTGCTAAACACCATGCTAGTTCTAAACACCATGCTAGTGCTGAACGCCATGCTAGTTCTAAACACCATGCTAATGCTGAACACCATGCTAGTGCTGAACGTCATGCTAGTGCTGAACACCATGCTAGTGCTGAACACCATGCTAGTGCAAAACACCATGCTAGTGCAGAACCCCATGCTAGTGATGAACACCATGCTAGTGCTAAACACTATGCTAGTGTTGAACCCCATGCTAGGGCTGAACACCATACTAGTACTGAGCACCGCGCTAGTGCTTAACACCATGCTAGTGCTGAACACATGCTAGTGCTGAACGCCATGCCAGTTCTCAATGTGATGCTAGTGCTAAACACTATGCTAGCGCTGAACGCCATGTCAGTTCTCAACGTGATGCTAGTGCTGAACACCATGCTAGCACTGAACGCCGTGCCAGTTCTCAATGTGATGCTAGTGCTGAACGCCGTGCCAGTTCTCAATGTGATGCTAGTGCTAAACATCATACTAGTGCTAAACGCCATGCTAGCGCTGAACGCTGTGCCAGTTCTCAATGTGATGCTAGTGCTAAACGCCTTGCTAGCGCTGAACGCCGTGCCAGTTCTCAATGTGATGCTAGTGCTGAACGCCGTGCCAATTTTGAATGTGATGCTAGTGCTAAACGCCATGCTAGCGCTGAACGCTGTGCCAGTTCTCAATGTGATGCTAGTGCTAAACATCATACTAGTGCTAAACGCCATGCTAGCACTGAACGCCGTGCCAGTTCTCAATGTGATGCTAGGCAGGTGCAGGCCGTGACAGGACTGTCTGTACTGATGTGTGACATCACACGGTCGCACGCCACATTCCTGTGGTGACGGCGGCCCTTCATGCGTGACATAATCGCGACCTCCCCGTAACACAGAGGCAACGTGGACGTCGCGCCCTCTGACCTCATGGAGGTCAGAGAGCTGTGATGCTGCCATTTTGAAAGGGGAGAGGGAAAGGGACAGTAAGGGAAAGGGGGAGGGAGAGAATGAGTGAGTGGGAGGGAGACATGGACAATGGGTGAGGTGGAAAAGAAGAGAGACATGAGGAATTGAGGCAGGGAGGGAGAGAGAGAAGATTCAGATTCAAGATTCAAGTCCTTTATTGTCAAACGTGCAGCACTTATAGTTATACTGTACAATGAAATGTGTTGGACGAGGCCCGCTCCAACATAGAAGGAAAATCAAAGAAAACAGTTAAATTAAATTAAATACGAAAAGTACAGAATAACAGTAAGAGCAGAAATGGAGAATGTAAGATACAACTGCCCTTTCAATGGATACAAAAAGGCATCTATCAAACGACACACACACACACACACACACACACACACACACACACACACACACACACACACACACACACACACACACACACCCGCACACTCACTCACACACACACACACACACACACACACACACACACACACGGTCTCGGTGGAATTAACGCACAAGGCAGACGTGTATTAAAGATCAAAAATGTAATCTGGTCTAGTGGCTGTGAGGGGTGGGATTAAATGAGGGACTGTTCTGATTGGGTCGTACGAGCTGTCAATCAGCGGAGGCGGTGCTGTTCGTTGACAGGCTGTCAGTCTCTCTCTCTCGGGACGAGCGGCCACAGCAGATGGAGTAGAAACCAGAACACGAACATGCACACTCTCTGTCTCTCTCTCTCTCTCGCGCTGACACTCACACACTCACTAGCTGTTGCCGTGTGTGACCTCTGACCCGGTGACCCTGCGGTTGCCATGTGTGTGACCTCTGACCCGGTGACCTCTGACCCGGTGACCCTGCACTTGTTCAGCAGGCCGAGGGAGCCCCGCCCTTCTCCCCCATGATCCCAGTGGTCCCAGTGTCGCCGGTCCCAGCTGAGAGCAGCACCCATCAGCACCCTCAGGTTCACCTCCTCACCGCCACCTCCTCTGTACTCCTCACCGCCTGCTCCCCCCCTCCGTCTCCCCCTCAGCACGCTTCACATCTCTTACCCTTCTCCTCTCATCACATCTCCCCTCTAATCACATCTCCTCTCATCACATCTCCCCTCTAATCACATCTCCTCTCATCATATCTCTCCTCTAAACACATCTCCTCTCATCACATCCCCTCTCATCACATCTCTCCCCTCTAATCACATCTCCTCTCATCACATCACATCTCTCTCCTCTCATCACATCTCCTCTCATCACATCTCTCTCATCACATCACATCACATCTCTCTCCTCTCATCACATCTCCCCTCTAATCACATCTCCTCTCATCACATCTCTCCTCTCATCACGTCCCCTTTCATCACATCTCTCCACTCTAATCACATCTATCCCCTCATCACATCTCTCCTCTCATCACGTCCCCTTTCATCACATCTATCCCCTCATCACATCTCCCCCTCTTATTCTTTTATCTTCTTTCCCTCCTTTCCTCGTCTCTTTTTTCTGTCTCCTTCCGTGCCCCACTGTCTCTCCTCTCCCCTACCCCTTCTGTTTCTGACTTCTGCTCCTCCTCTCCTCCACCCTTCTGCTCCTCCTCTCCTCCACTCCTTCTCATCTCCCCGTCTTTTACCATCATTTCTGCTGTGTGTGTGTGTGTGTGTGTGAGGTCATTCATCACCGGTCTGCTGCAGCACATCATAACATGACAACCAGAGGGTGTGGTCAGAAGACCTGGTCCAGGTCCCGGTCTCTGGGTTCACCTCGTCCTATCAGAGACCCCCCCCCCCCCCTCGGTAGATCAGACAACCAGTTGGTACAGTCCTGGGAGGCTGGTCCCCCCCGTCATACATCTGGGTGGTCTCTTCCACTTGTGACGTCACTAATGGGTAGAAAGGTGTCAGTTGTGATGCCTGGTGGTGAAGTGGAGGCACATTAAAGCTCAACATGGAGACAACATATATCAATAAATCAGAGATGGTTGAGGAAGGTGAAGTTGATAGGATATGATATATATATTTATACACAATACATGGGAATATCGGCAGGCGATTAGCGTGATATTTGTCCTTGATGCTCTGCAACATGATTTGTTTCAGTGTTATTGGATGTTAGTCGTAGTTTATGTTGTTTTGATTTCATTTAATTCTGGGTTATCATTTTATTGCAGAAATGTCATATCTATGGCACATTGTTTCCATACAGTCTTGCCAATAAAGCTTATTGAATAGAGAGAGAGACACACAAATAGAGAGGGAGACACAGATAAAGCTAGAGAGAGCTGGTGAGAGAGTGGGAGAGAGACACTGATTGAGATATATATATATATATATATATATATATATATATATTAGGGAGGGAGGGCAGAGCGATATAGCATGAGAGAGGCAGACACACAGACCGAGCGAGCGAGATAGATATATATATAGTGGGAGAGAGAGCGAGAGGAGCGAGGAAGAGAGAGATGTGTATAGAGAGAGGGAGGGTAGAGAGATATAGTGTTAGAGAGAGAGAGAGAAGAGAGACAGAGGGAGAGCTGGGCCATACGAATCGCTGGGTCTCCAGTTAAGCTCCTGCTCCTGGTCCTCCTGGTACTCCTGCTCCTCCTGCTCCTCCATCCTCTGATCTCCATGACCACCGTAAGTCCCCCCCCCGGCAGGACCCCCCCCCCCCCCGAGGACGACCACGGCGACGAAGGTTATGAAGACCACGGTGATGACTGGATATCGCAGGAGATGTTTTGTAACGCTTTGTAACGTGTGTGTGTGCGTGTGCGTGTGTGTGTGTGTAGGCTAACCCTCCCCCCGTCGTGGTGAACACGGACAGCTTGGACACGCCTCCATACGTGAGTACATGAGCACGCATACGCATTGCACACACACACACACACACACACACACACGCCTCCTCATACACACCGTATTTACACACACGCATTGCTTACACACACACACACACACACACACACTCCCTCATACCGTACATGCCTTGCAGATGTGAATCGTGTGTGTGTGTGTGCAGACCCTCTGTAAATCAGTGTGTGTGGACAGCCCCCCCCTGTCCCCTTGAGAAGACAGATGCCCCCCCCCTCCTCTTCCCTGGCTGATTATATTTCCCAGGGGTCTTAGCTGGGGTGGGTCGCCATTAATCTGGTCACTCTCAGTGTGGGGGGACACACTCTGCTGCAGTCTGGACTTACACACACACACCCACACACACACCCACACACACACACACACACACACACACACACACACACACAGCGGGCCACCGGCTGTTGGCTTGGTGGTCCCCGGCCCCTCGGAACACGGGGCCCAGCTGGTCCGCGGTACCGGCTCTCTGGAGCCAACACGTTCTGGGGCGGTTCTGACGGCATGTCACCGGTCCTACTGGTCCACCTTCTGAAGGCTCTGAGGGGGCTGGACCAGAGAGGGGGTGTGTGTGTGGGTGTGGGTGTGGGGGTGTGGGTGTGGGTGGGTGTGTGTGTGTGTGTGAGATGGGGTGACAGGTGTTGTCTTGTCTTCCAGGTGAACGGGACAGAAGCAGACTATGAGTACGAGGAGATAACGCTGGAGAGGGTGAGTACCCCCAGACACTGTGACACCACGGCTGTTTCAAACTCCTGGAGCCTGACTGTGAAGTAACGTCACCAGCTGATGGTACCGGTACCATCAGCACCATCAGCCGATGGTACCGGTACCATCAGCACCATCAGCACACACCGCAGCACCGCGGGGTTACGCTGTGCACCTCAGTGGTGTCCAGCGTGGAGTGGGGTTACTCGGACCCTCGCTTTCCCAGAAGGCTGACATCACGGGGAATTTGGACCAATCACAGAGACTTAAGACTGATAGCTCAATCCCATAATAATGCGGGAGAGAGGGAGAGAGTGGGAGAGAGAGGGAGAGAGAGGGAGAGAGGGGGAGAGAGGGGGAGAGAGAGAGAGAGGGAGAGGGAGAGAGAGGGAGAGAGAGAGAGAGAGAGAGAGAGAGAGAGAGAGAGAGAGAGAGGGAGAGAGGGAGAGAGAGAGAGAGAGAGACTGTGGTTGACTACCCTGGCTCCTGAACCACCTCTCTACATGGTTGTTAAATAAGATTCAGTGATGGGGGGTTTCTAGCGCGGGGATGAAGTGATGATTTAGTGAAGCCTCTCAGCACCGTCAGGCTGCTGGAACCTGCTGCTCATCCTCAGCACTAAACTCTGTCTGCTGTCACACACACACACTCACACACACACACACACACACACACACACACACACACACACACACACACACACACATGAACACACACACACACACACACACACACACACACACACGAACACACACACAGCCATGAACACAGACACACACACAAACACAGCCATGAACACACACACACACAGACATCAACACACACTCACACACACACACACACACACACACACAGACATCAACACACACTCACACACACACACACACACACACACACACAGACACACAGACATCAACACACACTCACACACACACACACACACACACACACACACACACACACACACACATCAACACACACACACACACACAGACATGAACACACACACACACACCGAGGGACACACACACACACACACAGACATGAAAACACACACACCGAGGGACACACACACACACAGACATGAACACACACACACACACACAGCCATGAACACACACACACACACACACACACACACACACACACACACAGCCATGAACACACACACACACAGCCATGAACACACACACACACACACACACACACACACACACACACACACACACACACACACACACAGCCATGAACACACACACACACAGACATGAACACACACACACACACACACAGGGACACACACACACAGCCATGAACACACACACACACCGAGGGACACACACACACACACAGCCATGAACACACACACACACACACACACACACACACAGCCATGAACACACACACACACACACAGAGGGACACACACACACACAGCCATGAACACACACACACGCCGAGGGACACACACACACACAGACATGAACACACACACACACAGACACACACACACACAGCCATGAACACACATACACACACACACAGCCATGAACACACACACACACACACAGAGGGACACACACACACACACACAGCCATGAACACACACACACACACACCGAGGGACACACACACACACACAGCCATGAACACACACACACACACACAGCCATGAACACACACACACACACACACACACACAGGGACACACACACACACACACACACACACACACACACATATACACACACACACAGGCAAGCGCACGCACACAGGAATAAGTACTAAAGTACTAAACCATTTTTGTATTTGTTTTATAATCCTGAGGTGTTTATTTTTCAGATTATACCAGAAGTAAAAATGTAATAAAAAAATTTTTTTTATTACATTTTGACCTAATTTGGTATTTTTTTCATCAAGACGGTGTATTCAACAAAACAGCTGTTTGATGCCAGCGTTTCTCCTGTCTCTACTGATTCTACTATCTTAGTGTGTGTGTGTGTGTGGTTCTACATGGTTCTATGTGACTCTGAGGGACCATGTGTTTCTGCGGGGTTCTGAGGAGCTCTGTGGTTCTGCATGGTTCTGTGGTGCTGTGTGGTTCTGCAGGGTACTATGTGGTTCTGCAGGGTACTATGTGGTTCTGCATGGTGCTGTGTGGTTCTGCGTGGTTCTGAGGGCCCGTGCAGCAGGTTTGATCCCTGCGGGCCGTCCTGTGTGCAGGGTAACTCTGGGCTGGGCTTCAGCATCGCTGGTGGGACTGATAACCCCCACATAGGGGAGGACCCCAGTATCTTCATCACCAAGGTCATCCCTGGAGGAGCTGCAGCTCTGGACGGACGCCTCAGGTACACTCACACACTCACACACACACTCACTCACTCACTCACTCACACACACACACACACACACACACACACGCACACGCACACACAATCCTTCCAAAACACAATAAATCACACAAAAGCATTTGCCTGGCAGAAGGCCGAGGAATTACGGAATTAGACACAAGCTGGCCACCATCTTGTCAAAATGGCGGCCTGTGGTCAGAAAGGTCTGCTGACAGGATGCTGCCGGCCAGACGCTCAGTCATCAGAGTGTTTTGGTCGTCAGGGCAGTGTGTTGTCGTGGCGTTGCTATGGAGCTGATAGCTCTCTGGGTTATTAATGAGCAGTCAGTCCCGCAACACCTGATCCAGGTACTGAAAGACTGGGTGGTACCGGTCCACACAAGGCGGTCCACCTGGACAGCTGCTCTCATAGAACACACACACACAGATCTCAGGTTGCTGAAAGAATTGACCCGTGTGTGTTTGTGTGTGTGTGTGCGTGCGTGCGCGTGCGTGTGTGCGTGATGAAACCTAATTTCCTCCTCATGCTAATGGCCTGTTGTATGAACGATAGCGATGTAAATCTGGAATTAAATGACGGAGTGTAAAGTAGCATGTCAAGCTAGCTGAAGTGCTAATTGCCGAAGCGGCTTTGGTTCGGGTCCGGCTGGAGTGCATGCCGCCCCGTCTCCGTGGTAACGGCGTGTGTGTGTGTGTTCCCCCAGGGTGAACGACGTGATCCTGCGCGTCAACGACGTGAACGTGTGCGACGTGACCCACAGCCGCGCGGTGGAGGCGCTGAAGGAGGCCGGCTCGCTGGTGCCGCTCTACGTCCGCCGCAGGAAGCCCCAGTCAGACAAACTCATGGAGCTGAAGCTGGTGAAGGGCCCCAAAGGTACCGGTGTATACCCTGTCGTTACCTGGGTGTATACCCTGTCGTTACCTGGGTGTATACCCTGTCGTTACCTGGGTGTATACCCTGTCGTTACCTGGGTGTATACCCTGTCGTTACCCGGGTGTATACCTTGTCGTTACCCGGGTGTATACCCTGTCGTTACCCGGGTGTATA
>JAXIVH010000007.1:11816597-11831597 GCA_036785325.1 Urophycis tenuis | reverse complement strand
AGGTCCCCCTACACACCTGGATACACCTGGACCCACCTGGGCTCCTCACACACCTCGTACATCTGAACACATCTTACTCTGATGTAGCTCTACAGCCCTGGTCCTCATACACCTGTAACACCTAGTCCTCATACACCTGTAATACCTGGTCCTTATACACCTGGTCCTCATACACCTGTAACACCTGGTCCTCATATACCTGGTCCTTATACACCTGTAACACCTGGTCCTCATATACCTGGTCCTTATACACCTGGTCCTCATACACCTGTAACACCTGGTCCTTATACACCTGGTCCACATACACCTGTAACACCTGGCTGGTCCTTATACACCTGGTCCTCATACACCTGTAACACCTGGTCCTCATATACCTGGTCCTTATACACCTGTAACACCTGGTCCTCATATACCTGGTCCTCATACACCTGTAACACCTGGTCCTTATACACCTGGTCCTCATACACCTGTAAGACCTGGTCCTTATCCATCTGGTCCTCATATACCTGGTCCTTATACACCTGGTCCTCATACACCTGTAACACCTGGTCCTCATACACCTGGTCCTCATATAGCTGGTCCTTATACACCTTATACATCTGGTCCTCATACACTTGTAATGCCTGGTCCTTATACACCTGGTCCTCATACACCTGTAACACCGGGTCCTCACACACCTGTAACCCCTCGTCTTCGTGTGTCCAGAGTACAGCCGCTTCGAGGCCAAGATCCACGACCTGCGGGAGCAGATGATGAGCAGCAGCATTAGCTCTGGGTCTGGGTCGCTCAGAACCAGCCAGAAGAGGACCCTCTATGTCAGGTACCACCACCACCACCACCGCTGTCTGATGTCCACAGCCTCCGCCCTGTCCCGTCCAGGACCTTGACAGCGCCAGGGTCTGGTTCAGTATGTTGACATTGTATGTGTGTGTGTGTCCCTGTGTCCCTGCAGGGCGCTGTTTGACTACGATAAGACCCGGGACTCGGGGCTGCCCAGCCAGGGGCTGAACTTTAAGTTCGGGGACATCCTCCATGTGGTGAACGCCTCGGACGACGAGTGGTGGCAGGCCCGGCAGCTCACCCCCCAGGGGGAGGCGGAGGAGGTGGGGGTCATCCCCAGCAAGAGACGGTGAGACACACACACACACAGCACTAACACACACACACACACACACACACACAGCACTAACACACACACACACAGGACTAACACACACACACACACAGGACTAACACACACACATACACAGGACTAACACACACATACACAGGACTAACACACACAGACATTCTCTAAACACTCGGTACTTCACACTGTAAACACACACAGTACTACACACACACACGGTACTAACACACACACTCTGTAAACACATACAGTACTACACACACATTGTACTAACACACACACTCTGTAAACACATACAGTACTACACACACACGGTACTAACACACACACTCTGTAAACACATACAGTACTACACACACACGGTACTAACACACACACTCTGTAAACACATACAGTACTACACACACATGGTACTAACACACACACTCTGTAAACACATACAGTACTACACACACACGGTACTAACACACACACTCTGTAAACACATACAGTACTACACACACACACGGTACTAACACACACACTCTGTAAACACATACAGTACTACACACACACACGGTACTAACACACACACTCTGTAAACACATACAGTACTACACACACACGGTACTAACACACACACTCTGTAAACACACACAGTACTACACACACAGGGTACTAACACACACACTCTGTAAACACATACAGTACTACACACACATGGTACTAACACACACACTCTGTGCTCCACCCGGCTCCACCCGGCTCTGTCTCCAGGGTGGAGAAGAAGGAGAGGGCCAGACTGAAAACGGTCAAGTTCAACGCCAGGTCCAGAGACCGAGGGGTGAGTGAGAACCTCCAGCGGAGCCAGACCACTCTGGGACCCAGTGCAGACTGCAGAACGCACTAGATCTCTAGTAGAACCTTGTGTTAGACAGCCTGGTACCGGGCTACAGTGTGTGGATTGGTGTCATGTTGCTGGACAGTTGAGAGGCGTAGAGGACAGTCTGTGTTTTATTTTTTTACCAGTATAAAAACTGCTAATGCTAATTCCATGGCTTATATATATATATATACATATATGTAATTTTTCGATTTAAATTCAAAACTCAGCATGAAGTAAAATGAAGATGAGGCTGTGGTAATGCAGACTCCGGGCGCTGCCCCCTCCCACCAGCGGGGGGCAGCGGCCCCCAGGCCGGCAGCATGGCGTGTGGCTGGTCTTCTCGCCCCTCCCCCTCCTGTCTGTGCGTTTCTCCGCGGTGACCCCGTGACCCCGCGTCGGCGTCCAAACCGGCACCGGGTGGCGAGTGGTGGGCCGCCCCCCCTAACACGCCACCCCCGGGGGACCCCGGAACATGCATGAGTGATACACCCCCCCTCCCCCCCCCGCGCGCGATAACGCTTGCCATTGACCCCTGACTGTCTGCTCCTGACCCCCCAACCCCCCTGCACCCTCACCCCTGCCCACACACTCTCTCTCTGTGTCTGTCTCTGTCTCTGTCTCTCTGTCTCTGTCTCTCTCTCTCTCTCTCTCTCTCTCTCTCTCGTTTCATCTGTGTGTGTTGTTAACCGTAACTTTCCACTCTGAGCCCCCTCAGTGTGTGCTGCTCGTTAGTGTCAGAGATGCCTCTGTGTTCCTGAACATGAAGTCATTGTGGATCCAGCCGGTAGGAGAACACTCTGGCCCCCTACTGGGCTTCAGCCGAGCTCAAGACCTTTGGTGTTTGTTTGTTCAGCACAGAGCTGATGGGTCAGAAAGGGAAGTTGTAGAACTTGCCGTGAGCCCTTCAACCCATATCTTATGAACAGAACAGAACAGAACCTGAACCCAGGTTCCCCCTACACCCCATCCAACGGAACCAGTACCCAGGTTCTCCCGCATGCCACCTGCATGTCATTAACCCTTCCCTGCCTCCACCCAAGGCTCTGCTCCGCCCTGGAGGAGGAGCACGTTCTAGACCTCCTCCTCTCCCTTCGCGGCTCCCCCCCGCCTGCCTCTCTTTCCAACGTCTCACCCACCCGTACTCACCCCACAGGGCGCCGTAGGGCCCTCTGCTCAGCTCTCCACGTAGACCAGGCCTGCTCAGTGTCTGGAGGCTTCAGACCTTAGAGGACAGGGTCTACACTGTGGACCCTTCTGGTCCTCAGGAGGGTTCATGGAACCACAAGGCCCTCGCCTCTGTAGCTATGGTAACAGAAGGCCCCTTGGAAGAACATCGGACGTCTGTGTGTGTGATTTTGGGTTGGAGATGGTAGTGATGTTATGAAATGGAGACAGTGTGAAAGCTGTGCTCTGGTTGAACCTACTGGAGCATCTCCGGTAGTGACCTCAACGACCGCCCATCTTCTGCCTCTTCTGTCATGGGGGGGGGTTGGTCCTTACATCATTGTCTTCCATCTCCACCTCTCATGTTTGTCTCCCCCTCCCCTCCCCCCTCCCCCGCCTTCCCTCCCTCACTGCCCCCCTCCCCCTCCCCCCCCCCCCTCCCCCCTCCCCCCAGCAGTCACTCAATGACAAGCGTAAAAAGAACCTTTTTTCACGAAAGTTTCCGTTCTACAAGAGCAAGGAGGCGAGCGAGCCGGAGACCAGTGACGGGGACCGTAAGTACCGCACGCCGCGGGGGAGGGGTCTGGCACGCCGCGGGGGAGGGGTCTGGCACGCCGCCGGTCAGCCACAGGGAGAGAGTCAGGGGCCTCCGTCGTCACGGCCACCATCCAAGCCCTCCATCACCCCCTCAATTCTGTCGTTAGCGATGGGGAACCCCCAAATTAGAGTTGGCTCTGCTGGTCTCCCCCCCATTGATCCAAAATGGCCACCGCGTGGAGGCCGGTCTCTGCTGGTCACTCTCTGTCTCTCTCTCTCTCTCTCTCTGTCTCTCTCTGTCTCTGTCTCTGTCTCTCTCTGTCTCTGTCTCTCTCTGTCTCTGTCTCTGTCTCTGTCTCTGTCTCTCTCTGTCTCTCTCTGTCTCTCTCTCTCTCTGTCTCTCTCTGTCTCTCTCTCTCTCTCTCTCTCTCTCTCTCTCTCTCTCTCTCTCTCTCTCTCTCTCTCTCTCTCTCTCTCTGTCTCTCTCTCTCTGTGGCTGACCTCCAATAACACCAGTGTCTCTTTGGCTGTTTCCTCCCATGTCTCTTATTCCACAGGACACCTCGGATGACATGCTCAACAAGAACCACAGTAAGTATTTAACCCCGCCCCCACGCCCCGCCTGGCCACGCCCACTGTTGGTAGGCTCTGCCCCCCACCCCCACCGTCCACTGATTCTCATCACGGGACTGGTCCAAACATACTAGTTCAGACTGGTATGTTTCATACAAATGATCATGGAAGCTGAAAAGTATGCTGCCCAGGCTTGGAGGCCCTCCACTTCACTGTCCGCTGAGCGCCGCGGGCTAAGCTAGCTGGTGCTGGACCACGGCGTGTTGAAATGGAAAAAAAAAGGCTCTTGTTTGTTCTGCTGTGTAACCATGGCCACGCCTGTTTGTGTTGGCCTGGAGGGCGGCTCGGCTGGCGTCTAGCTAGCTGGGCTGGACCTCGCCTGTTCCTGCTGCAGCTCCTTCAGCTAGCAGCAGACACAAGCAGGCGGCTAGCTAACATGAGATGAAGTAAGCTAATCTAAAATTAGATGTTCTCTTTTAATCCTTGGCAGGAAATGGGGGGGGGGGGGGGGGGCGATGGGGTCTCAGCAGAACCTACAGGACAGTTTTAGGAATTTTATAGATGGTTAGAAAACATACATAAGAAGATACAAAACCTCCAAAATATTAATATGATGAATGTAACGAGGTGCCTAATATGAGAGATGGCAGAGATGTAAACGTGAAATGTAAATACATTTTAGTATTAATGGCTCAAAAAACATCTATAACATAACATCCTCTGTGGAGGATTGGTTCGATGTTTTAACTCTATTTCAACACACGGTTCTGGTTCAGCACTAGCATGAAGCTGCGCTCAGCCAGTTCATTCCTGTTCCTGGTGTGTGTGTCGTTGTGTACGTGGGGGTTTGCAAGTGTGTGTGTGTGGGTGTGTGTGTCACGTACATGGGGGCGTGTAGGTGTGTGTATAATGTGTGAGTGCGTGTCATTATGTATGTGGGGGTGTGTAGGTGTGTGTGTGTGTCACATACGTGGGGGTGTGTAGGTGTGTGTGCGTGTCATTATGTATGTGGGTGTGTGTGTGTGTGCGTGTCACATACGTGGGGGTGTGTAGGTGTGTGTGCGTGTGATTATGTATGTGGGTGTGTGTGTGTGTGCGTGTCACATACGTGGGGGTGTGTAGGTGTGTGTGCGTGTGATTATGTATGTGGGTGTGGGTGTGTGTGATTGTGTGTGTGTGTGTGTGCTGGTGTCCAGGAGGTGAAGGACAGGTCACACATACTCAGCCTTAACGCTCTGCTGACAGTCAGAGCAGCCCGCTGGCGCCTGAGCCTGCAGTCAAACACGCAGCGCCTGTCTGCCCTCCAGGCCAACGCGGGGGTTCAGACCCCCGCTGCTGCCCGGGCGTCTTTGGGCCCGGCATCAGGGTTGTGGGTCTGCCGCCGTGCTGCGTCGGTGTTTCCCTGGCCTGCAGTCTCCGGGCGCTGGAGACGTCACGCCCCTCCGTCTTAATTCTCCTCCCCGCTTCGCCACAGCCTCCGCGCTCCGCTGGCCGGCGTCAGGGCGCCGCAGTGCATTGTGGGATCTCTTTGACTGCCGGAACCTTCCTCCATCCCCTGACAGTGTTGTTCTCCCTGTTTTTGTTCTCGTTTGTTTGTCGTGACTCCAGACCATGTGACGTCTAACGCCAGCGATAGTGAGAGTAGCTACCGTAAGTGTTACCCGAGCCGCTAACTCACCAGCTAACCAGCCGCTGGAGCCGCGCCCTCGGCCCACACTAACCCGATGGCCCACGCTAACCCGATGGCCCACGCTAACCCGATGGCCCCAGCCCAGGGCTGCTCCTCGGAGCCGGCATCTGTGAGCGAGGCGCCGTGTCGCCGCGGGCTAGGTTGAAGCTAACGCGCTAATGCTAACCACTAACTGATGGCGCTCACCGGGATTGGCAGGCAGCCCCGGAGGGAGATAACAGCATGACCTGTCCTTCACCTCGAACACACACACGCTCACGCTCACACACACGCTCACACAAACGCTCACACACGCACACGCACACACAGCCTGCAGCCGTGCACGTCACCATCTCACTCTTGTGGTCCCTGAGTGATAAACTGTCGTGTGTGCGTGTGCGTGTGTGTGCGTGTGCGTGCGTGCGTGCGTGTCAGAGAGAGAATGTTCAACTGCAATGACTGGAGGTTTCACTGCCCGGTGTGTGTTCCTGCAGGGCATATGGTGTAACCTGGGTGTGTGTGTTCCTTAGGTGGCCAGGAGGAGTACGTCCTGTCCTATGAACCAGTCACGCAGCACGAAGGTGAGTCTGCAGCCGGCCTGACCCAAGATATTCATAGGTCTTATGTCGCGTCCAGCTCACTATAAATAGCAGCGCTGTAGTTCTTCAGCACACTGGTTTGATAGGACACTTCCTGTGGTTGTACATCACTTCCTGTTGTTCAAACACTGGTTCCTTGGGTCACTTCCTGTGGTTCTGACACTGGTTTCCACCCCTGGTTTCCCCAGTGAGCTACGCCCGGCCGGTCATCGTCTTGGGCCCCATGAAGGACCGCATCAACGATGACCTCATCTCAGAGTTCCCCGACAAGTTTGGCTCCTGTGTGCCGCGTAAGCCCCGCCCCTCATGGCTCTAGGCCACACCCCCTCAAAACTTCGTTCAGCGTACACACTGATTTCAAACAGGATTTGAAGGAACCGGGCAGAACATGGAGCTCCGAGTTCTGCCCTGAATGTGTTAAATGTGTGAGTGTGCCCCCCTCCTCGGGGGACACGTAGTCCGGTGGGGGACCTGGGGATCTGCCTGTGTCCTGGGTTCTGGTTCTGTGCGGCTCACCCCCCCGGCCTGGCTCTGGTTCTGGTTCTGTGCGGCTCACCCCCCCGGCCTGGTTCTGGTTCTGGTTCTGTGCAGACACGACGCGGCCCAAGCGGGACTACGAGGTGGACGCCCGGGACTACCACTTCATGGTGTCCCGCGAGCAGATGGAGAAGGACATCCAGGACCACAAGTTCATCGAGGCGGGCCAGTACAACAACCACCTGTACGGAACCAGCGTCCAGTCGGTCCGCCAGGTGGCCGAGAAGGTGGGACCAGGAACTGTCCGGGGGTCACATGTCCCTGGGTTTATTCAGAAGCACTCTCTTCTGTTGTGCACTTTTATTATATGGTCTTTTTTTGGGTTCTGGTATGGGCGGCCCACTTGGCTGTACATCACAGTCGGAATCTTGTGTCTCCATGGTGACTAATCTTGGTAACCCTTGTGACGTGTCTCCATGGTGACCCTTGTGACTGTGTCTCCATGGTGACCCTTGTGACTGTGTCCCCATGGTAACCCTTGTGACGTGTCTCCATGGTGACCCTTGTGACTGTGTCTCCATGGTGACCCTTGTGACTGTGTCCCCATGGTAACCCTTGTGACTGTGTCCCCATGGTGACCCTTGTGACGTGTCCCCATGGTGACCCTTGTGACGTGTCCCCATGGTGACCCTTGTGACTGTGTCTCCATGGTGACCCTTGTGACTGTGTCCCCATGGTAACCCTTGTGACTGTGTCCCCATGGTGACCCTTGTGACTGTGTCCCCAGGGGAAACACTGTATTCTGGACGTGTCGGGGAACGCCATCAAGAGGCTGCAGCTGGCTCACCTTCATCCCATCGCTGTCTTCATCAAACCCAAGAGTGTGGAGAACATCATGTAGGTGGACCTCCAGACCTCCGGACTGCTGTAGTACCATCACACTACCATTCTACTGCAATACGATATAATAATAATAATAATAATAATACATTTTATTTGTTAAGCGCCTTTCGAGACCTCAAGGTCGCTTTACATAACACATTTAAAATATATACATATATAAAATCAACAAAAACAATAACAAACAATGAAAAACAAAATACAAGTAAAAAAAATAAATAGATTAATTGTAAAAAAAAATAAAAAAAATAATAATAGTCGTTGGTGGGAGTGAGTGATTTATGTCTAGAGATGGGGGTAGGCCAGGGTGAAGAGGTGAGTCTTTATGGCAGTTTTGAACTGGGTGGCGGTGGGGATGTTCCTGATGTGGGGGGGGAGGGAGTTCCAGAGGCGAGGGGCTGAACAGCTGAAGGAGCGATGACCGAATGATGTGAGGTGGGCAGCAGGAACGGATAGTGAATATATACCATATACCAATATATACCATTATACCACCATGATACTACTACTACTAATAGTACAAAGGGTAGTACTACTAGTACTAGTAGGGGTGGCACCGCCCTGGTAGCAGCGTAGTGACCGCAGGCCTGCTGTGTGTCCAGGGAGATGAACAAGCGGCTGACGGAGGAGCAGGGCAGGAAGACGCTGGACCGCGCCAACAAGCTGGAGCAGGAGTTCACCGAGCACTTCACAGGTGAGACGCTGCCCTCTGGGCCGCGGGGGAGGTACTGCGTGTGAGTCAGGGCAGGTCCAATGACATGGGGTGTGTGTGTGTCAAGGCAGGTCCAATGACATGGGGTGTGTGTGTGTCAAGGCAGGTCCAATGACATGGGGTGTGTGTGTGTGTCAAGGCAGGTCCAATGACATGGGGTGTGTGTGTGTCAAGGCAGGTCCAATGACATGGGGTGTGTGTGTGTCAAGGCAGGTCCAATGACATGGGGTGTGTGTGTGTCAAGGCAGGTCCAATGACATGGGGTGTGCGTGTGTCAAGGCAGGTCCAATGAAATGGGGTGTGTGTGTGTCAAGGCAGGTCCAATGACATGGGGTGTGCGTGTGTCAAGGCAGGTCCAATGACATGGGGTGTGTGTGTGTCAAGGCAGGTCCAATGACATGGGGTGTGTGTGTGTCAAGGCAGGTCCAATGACATGGGGTGTGTGTGTGTGTCAAGGCAGGTCCAATGACATGGGGTGTGTGTGTGTCAAGGCAGGTCCAATGACATGGGGTGTGCGTGTGTCAGGCAGGTCCAATGACATGGGGTGTGTGTGTGTCAAGGCAGGTCCAATGACATGGGGTGTGTGTGTGTGTCAAGGCAGGTCCAATGACATGGGGGGTGTGTGTGTCAAGGCAGGTCCAATGACATGGGGTGTGTGTGTGTGTGTTCCAGCTGTGGTCCAGGGGGACACCCTGGAGGAGATCTACAACCAGGTGAAGCAGATCATCGAGGACCAGTCAGGCCCGTTCATCTGGATCCAGTCCAAGGAGAAGTTATGAGGAGCACAACCACACACACACACACACACCTCAAGACACACACACACACACAACCACACACACACACCCTACGCTCGCTCTATCATTTAGCTTGTTTTTTTAAGACGACTGCTGCACATGGAGCCTCTTCACACACGCCCAGGTCAGAGGTCAGACTATGGTACGCTTCCTTAACGTTTAAGGGAGAGGACTTCCTTCTCCTTTCCTTCCTTTCTTGATTTTAATTGATGCTGGGGCTTTTAGCATAACTATAACAAAGGGGGCGGAGTTTCACTCAGGAGCCGAGAAGACGAAGATGGAGGAGGAGGAGAAGAACGGTCTTCATCCGCACCAGGTCCTTCCTCATCTTCTTCGCTTTTTATATTTTAATTTTCTCTTTTTAACCTTCTGCTCCCCGCGCCCCAGACTACCCCCTGCTGGTCGTCTCTTAACAAGTGGAGCTTTTAGCCAGCGACCTCTTACACCTAACACTGTTGCCCCGCCCCCGCTGACCATCACCACGGAGACATCTTGACCCTCGACCCCTGGACACTGCCCCCCACCCCCTTCCCTCCGGATCAGACACATTTCACGCCAGAACCACAACACTACGAGGTCAAGAGGTCAGAGGTCCCGGGATCAGAGACACGAGACTCGGGTTCGGACCAGACCAGCGAGTGTATCACTGTGCAGACCCCCCTGCCCCCCCCCCCCTTGGCGGAGCGGCCATTTTGTGTGAGGTCTGGGTTTCTTTTTCTCACCATCAACGCGCTTCGGGGGTCCCAAGCCGCGGAGACGCGCGGAGAAGGCGCTGCCGTTTCCAGGCGTTGGCGTGGAGGCAACTCCAAGGCCTGAGGTCCTTGTACATGAGATTCAACCTTGGTAAACTGCCTATTTTGTTATAATAAAAGTCTATATTGAACTTGACTTGAGCACTACTACGGGATTATTTTCTTTGCATTGTTAATCGTAAAGAGGAAATAGAAAGGTATAAAGATATTTGAATATGAATATATATATATTTTTCTTTTCTGTTATCACCACCGCGTCTGTCTTTTAATTTTCTTTTTTAATCGGAATAAAAAAACGTTAACAAGACGAGCAGTGGGCGTGTCCTTGTGTGGTCTGCTGTCACTGCCTCTGGTAGTCGTCATCCAGGATGACCTCCAATAGTATCCAGCTGGAGGCTGAGGGCCTCACCAGAGCATGGTTTAGAACAGATACCTCTACAGGCCCATCACTTAACGTTCTCATGCATCACCTGTACAGGTACTTTTGACCCCCACCCAAATAGATGTTGTATATATTTATTTATATTGGATGTTACTGTCCCGACTTCCAAGACAAATAAAACAATTCAATTTCTAATTTTGGGCCCAGACAAGTTAAAGCTGCTTTACCAACCTAATTTCTGGAGGTTAAAATCACTGGATAGTCGCATCATTTTTAATGAATTAGGAATGTTGTTGGGGTTCGAATGAGGAGATAAGCCACACCCACAGTACCAACAACCCTGCTCTCTGATTGGCTGCACACAGCTAAGATGCTGATGCGAGGATCTTTTAAACACCAGCGCTTTCATAAAGCGTTCAACGTGAGACAAGTTTTACAAACGAGAACAGAGCAGCAAGGTTTTGATTTGCGTTTATTGACACACAAACAGCAGGTGGTATTTTGAGGTCTATTTCAGAGTTCATTCTCAGCAGTTCATTGCACTTGACCCAACATTGCAAGGAGTGAAATAACCGCAGCTGATGGACCAGCGGCCTCCAGAGTCCGACTCCAACCCGTCCCAGTGTGTTCCCGGACCCGGACACGGCCTCCAGTCCCACTCCAACCCTTTCCGGTGTGTCCCCGGACTCGGACGGGTCTGACAGCAGCTTCATCGCCCCTTGCGTTTGATCTGCCGTGACGCGCTGTCCACGCCGTCCTTGACGTCCCTCACCAGACTGTCCCTGAGACGGCCGGCCTTACTGCCCATGTCGCCGATGCTCCGTGGCAGCTCTGCGGCCTCCTGGCGGACCTGACGGACCGTGTTGGACTTCAGCACTGTGGCGGCCACGTGTTTGCCGGCCAGCTGCGCCTTTATCGCGGCGTACGCGGTGATCTGAGCCGCCCGGCGGATGGGCCGTGACTCGGCGAGCTTCTCCACCGCCTGCGCCCTGTTGATGAGGGCGGAGAGCAGGAACCGGATCATGGTCCGACCTGGGAGACCAGGGAGACCCGTCACCCGCGGCACGGACCTCTGCTGCTGGGAGACTATAGAGGACCCACACAAGTCCGTGTCTTCCTCTGGACTTCTCGACGTTCGACTACATAACACGAAACTACTTCCGGGGTATTCTACGTGATGTGACGTTATTACGTGACGTTACGATACGATACGATACGTGTAATGTATGTCAAATAAACATTGTGTAAATTGATATTCAGAGGATTTAGTTGGGCTATTGCAAGTTATGGATGTGGCTCTTGTTGTTTTAAATAGAAGTTAAGTGTTTCAGTGTTGTTATATTGGGCGAAGCTCTATGACGTTATTATTAGTATCATTATAGTATTGTCATGTATATAGTCTATTGCGTTAGGGTTATAAACGGTTCTAGTGTTATATGAGTGTAATATTAGATTATATTACAGCTGGTCCTCAGGAGACGGACCACCGCGGCGATGACAAATGCAACCAAAGGGAAACTTTTCATTGAGAATAACCGCATATTTCTTGTAACATCCATGACTCACCATTGACAGAAACTGTGACAACAGTTTGTGGCGTTCTGGCGTGACTTGTGGTCTGTAACAGTCTTAAAAAGTTATGTAGGCTAAATTAAGCATGAACAAGAGTGGTCTTGAGAGATCAGATTAAGATTTGACGGGTTTAACTGTTGTATTAATCTGCTAGTAAATAACATGATTTAACAACACGTTTCTTCAGGCTGCAGGGTGGGCAGACCTGAAGTGTTGTGAGGACAAGCTGGCCGACCGACTCTCAAACGGTCGGTAATCTGTCGCAGAAAGTAGCAACACCGGAAACAATGCTGTAATTTAAGGAAGCAATTACATTAGAAAAACATACTTTAATCAGCAAACAAAAATATAAAACAAATAGTTGTTCAAATTAACAAAAACGCGTGTTCACTCAGAGACTCATTCATTCATTTAGACTCACTTAGACTCAAGTCTGTCAGTCTGTCTGTGGTGGGGATGAAGCTGGACTGTGTGGAGGCTGTGACAGAGAGGAGGATGAGGGGAAAGCTGCAGACAATCCTGGACAACCCCTCTCACCCTCTCTATATAGGCTCACTCAGCCACGTGCCTCAAAGCGCTTGGGGGGCTCTTTCATCCCATCAGCTATCAGACTCTACAACACCTCAACCACCCGCTCCCAACGTCTCAGAAGCACCTACACCTCCTGATAATGGACTGAACACCACACCCCACACCTCAGGACTGTTTTCCTAGGCCGTTGTTAATTATGTCTTCTCACATGTCTTACTTACTACCTCTGTATATTTGCACATTTTGTATTTTGTATTTTGTATTTTGCACACTTGGTCATCTATTTTTGCCCAATTCTATCTGCACATCTATTTTTTTTTTTTTAATATCTACACCTCAGCAGGACTCAGTTACCAATTGCACTGTTCATCTCAATGATGACTACTATGTATGTATATAGGTTTACATTTTTTCATCTGACCTGATTCTAAGAGCTCGCATATAATTTTATCTTAATTTAGGTAAACCTACTTATTGTTTAGTGTTTATTGTCTATACTCAGGTCTTCTATCACACTCCTCTATCCCCTTGCTGGTCAATGTGAATTTCATAAGGAGGATTAATAAAGGAATATCTTATCTTATCTACAACAATACGTTTAACGACATGTCGTTGGAAGCACATGATTCAAAATATGTCAAATATATAAATATATATATTGTGAGTTGCATGATTAATGTGATATATAAACAGATGACATTGTAATATATACAAAAATAGAACAGTATTTAAAGTGCAGTCGTGGAGCGCCAATGTTGGGTGTAGTTCCCGCGAACGGCCACACGGAGGCAGCGTTGGGCCGAGGAAAGCACACGTGTCCCGTCAGAGGAGACTTCTACCTGAACCTCGTCCCTCTGGCGGTGTCGGTCGGTCGGTTTATTTAGACCCCGAGGGACAACATACCGGGCCACCAGGGCAGGTAACACCTCCGCCACGTCCTCGACCTGACGAACCCCACTCTGCGGGACGCCTCGTGGCTCTGAACACACATACAATGTAGGCCTAAACTTCTCTTTAATCGCAGTTATTCATTTAGAGTCCAGAAGACGTGAGTCTCGCCGTGTCCCTCATGCACCGCGGGACAAAGAGCTCTTTCTCCCCGGACTTGGACCGAACATCGCGACTTGAAGGAGTTGGCTGGTGCCCTGAGGAGGGGGGCTCACCCCCTCACCCCCTCCCCCCCGGGGGGCTGCAGCTCATTCATTCAGTAGCACGTCTGATGAACGGCGGAGGAAGCATGTTTTCCAGGCACCAACACGACACTTCAAGTCCCGCGTCCCTCTACACGTTGTCTGTGGTCTGCCGGGTGGACTCACTGCAACGCAGTTCAGTTCATTCTAAAGTGTATTAAAATAAATTAAAAGACGCTAAGCCACTTTTAAAGCTCCTTTGGCAGCGGTCGGGAGAGAGGCTGGCTGGTGTTCAACAGCTGAACACAACTCGAATATTTCCTGTAAGACACACACACACACACACACACACACACACACACACACACACACACACACACACACACACACACACACACACACACACACCTCAGTCAGCCAACCCCCACCCCCCCCTCCCCCACCAGGATGCGCGTCCCCGGAGCAGGGCGCGCCCCCCGGAGCAGGGCACGGCGTGGTGGGAGAGAGGAGGGAGAGAGTAGACTGTCCGCCGTGGAGCGCCGACTCGACACCGACACACCGACGTGACGCCCCGACGTGACCAACACTGTCGGAACTTAGCGTGGCGGGCGGCACTTGGACGTGGACGCGGCGAGTCAGACGTCGGTCCCGGTTCTGCGGTCCGACCCCGGGTTCGGGACTAAAGGTTAACTGATATACTGGAACAATGAGCCGGAGTCGGCGAGTCCGCCTGTCCGCTCTGAGCTAACGGCTAGCAGGGAGCCCCGGAGGACCGACCGGAGGACCGACCGGAGAAACTCTCCCCGGGACGGAGCCCAACTCCGCCGTTTACCCCGAGCCCGGCGCGGAGGGTCCGGGACGGCTCTCTCTCCCGTCCGCTTCCCGGTTCTCCGGTGACACACTGGACTAAAAGGCTGAAGTATGGAGACCGACTCGGTGGCGGGCGACGTGGACTCTATCCTCGGGGGACTAAGTTCCGTGGACCCGCTGGTAGACCGGATCCTGGAGGACGCAGTGTGCCAGCAGCAGGGCTGGCTCCGGGTCTACGGTAAGACACGCTCGTCTGGCGGACACTCAGGGGGTAGGGAGAGTGTTGGTGGGGGAGGACATGGCGACTCACTCACGGCCCGGACAGCAAGTTGAGGGATCAGAGACAGACACACACACACACACACACACACACACACACACACACACACTCTCACTCACAC
>JAXIVH010000007.1:11796597-11811597 GCA_036785325.1 Urophycis tenuis | reverse complement strand
GGGGGGGGGGGGGTGGGAGAGAGGTGTGGACCAGATGTAACCTGAGGTGGACTGGACTCCTTGTTCCACTTCCACTGGCTAAAGGTGCCATTAGTGAGTGAGGCGTGTTTGAGGTGAATCGGAAGGTGGACGACGTTTGGTTTGTGTGTCCTGTGGGCTCCGTCCCAGCCTCTCAATAAACACCCCACATTTCCCCCAGAATGTCCAGTCCCAGTTATTTGGAACCATAGTTGTACTGGCCGGCTCCCAGTATATGTCAGGACTGTCAGGACTAGTTGTACTGGGCTCCCAGTGACAGCGCTGTGGTTGTTCAGGGAGGCTCATGCTCTGACGTAATAAACGCTGTCGACCGTCCAGAGTAAACAAGAGCTCAACAAGTTGTGCTGTCAGCTACCAGGGTTACACGAACACACAGGGCCCTTCTGCAGTGTTACGCCAAGTAATGTCCCCTCTCCCGCCCTCTCTTCCTCCCTCCTCACTTCCTCCCCTCTTCCTGGTTTGGATGTCAACAGGAAGCTCTTGGCAGTCCCCTCTGTCTTCCTGTCCTCCAGCTCTGTGGGCCAGATATCTCCACACATGTCAGACCAATTCACACATGTCAGATAAAGGCGTCCGTCTGGGGGTCATTCGGGTTGGCGCGCCGTGGTTTGGAACCCTTAACGAGGCCGGGTAGTCTCCGGTGGTTAAGACTCCAGGCTGAGAGGTTCTGTGTTCGATCCCCAGTGGCCTCCGTCTGGCAAGAAAGAAGAAGCTACCAGCTTCTTAACGCATCTGTGTATTCACTATAAATGGTGTTGGGTGTACTGCAGAATGATTTAATAGTGAAATCCAGACTTCATCAGGTACTTACACTCCACACACACTAAAGCTGCCCAGCCACACTAACCAGTCTCTTCACTGGAGACCTCTATCTCCCTGGCTCTCTGACTCTCCCTCTCTTGCTTGCTATATCTCTCTCTCTCTCTCTCTCTCTCGCTCTCCTGCTGCCTGGAGACATGATACCAGAACCAGAACATCACACGCTGAGTGCTGTAGTAGCTTCATGGGTCGTAGTTCACCCTGAGCATGGAGCCCAGTCAACATGTGGTTGTACAGTTTGAACAGTCTGGTGTCTAGTTTTATTCAGGTCTAATAATACATGGCTTTTATGCACTCGTTTCAATTATTCATCGGACAAATCGCTCCACGACGGCGTTCCTGCTGTGAACGTCTCCCCTGTGAGTCTTTGAGCGCGTCTGCTCCACCGAGGAAGAGGTGGCTGAAGCCAGGAAGCCTTCATCCCTCCCGTGATTTCAGTCCCTTTCCCTTCGTGACCAAACTCTGAGTGCTCTGATCCACCGAGTTCCCTTCCTGGCATGCTGGGAGTCCATCGGACCCCAGCTCCTCTGGCCGAGCCCCGGAACCGGTGGCGCTCCTCTGGGAGGAGGACCGAGGCCTACGGGGGGAGGAGAGGGAGCGGCCGTGGGAGGGCTTGACTCCTCATGAATATTCACGTCTCCTCCTCACGGAGGGCAGACCCAGGAACCCGGAACGGTCCAGGGTTGGGATTGGGCCCACAGGGGTTGACTAGGGACTCATGTTCTCGCCCAGCCCAGAGCTTCATCCTTGAGCTAGAGGCCCCCCCCCCCCCTCCTCTGACATCCATCTTAAAAACGTTGACTGCGACAGTTTTGGATAAACTTTCCCCAAATTTCCCCGCAACTGATTTAGTGGTTATGTGACAGACCCACGGCCTGCAGCGCTGTCGTGTTGTTCTGCGCAGCACAAAGGGAAACCGCAGCCTGTGTCTCGGCGTCTCTCGTCTGGTGGAACCTGATTGGACGACATTAGAGGAAGCGAGAGGTTCGTCCCACTCCCCACTTCCTCCCAGGAAGCGCATCATCGTCGTCTCCAGTTGAGCAACGGTTCAGCTTGACGTCTGGAGTCAGAGAAGCTCTCGAGTCAGTGCGGACCGGTGATCTCCCCGCCACGCCGCCGGTGGGACCCCAGCCACCCCCTCCATGAGTTCTGCCGCTTCTGGCGTTATTCAGACGACCCGACCTGCTCGCCTCGTCGCCTTGGAGCTTGTCGGCTGAAACCAGGAAGTCCTCGTGAGCGACAGACATGAGTGCTGCTGGGACCCCCGAGCCCCCCCGCGGCGGAGGTCCGGACGGGGAGGGCGGCGTCGACACCCCGTACCGCTGGCACCACCACCGCAAGCACTTCTGGTCCAGGGTCCTCCCGGCTCCGCCCGCTCCTGAGACCAGGCCGGCCGGCCGGTACCGGTGGAGGTCCGCTCGCCATACGCCCCTGTCCAGGGAGGAGCAGGACCCGGACCCCGGGAGGCCGGGGGGACCCTCCCCGGATCCACGGCTCAGCCTGCCCGGGTTGTCCAGGACCCAGAGGGAGGGAGGCCGGGCCGCCTCCCTGCGACGCTTCATCCCTTACTTCAGGACCCAGTCGGAGCCCGGGGACCGCGACCCAGAGATACCCCCTCTGGACAGGATGGGCTCGGGCGGAGCGGAGAGGCGGAGCCACTCCTCGCTGGTGGGGAGACGGCTGTCCTCATGGTCGCAGCGGCTCGGCCGGTTCCTCAGCGTCTCCGAGAACCCGGAGGAGGACGGGGCCAGTTCTGGTAGGAGAGCTTGCTGTTAGCGTTAGCGTTGTTTGCGTTGTCAGCGTTTGGCTTCAGCATGCAGTGTACTGTGGTCACCGCGGCCTTTTACACAGCCAGAGCTTTGAGGGAAGGAGGTGTCATCTCTCTGTTCGCCTCCTTTTGTGCACCGCGATGGGTTTAGCTTCAGCTGCTGTCAGGTGCTACGTGCTCAACACTAGCGAGCGTTCAGTCTTGAGTTGTTTTGCATGTGGAAGAGCCTGGCGCTGAAATATGAAACTCTGAGCAGCAGGCGCCCAGAATGCTTGTTTGCAGAAGAATTAAGCTCCGTTTGTAAGCGTGTGTTTTGTGCGCATGCGACATGATGTGCCACGGATGATGAAGAGGGGGAGATGTTGGATCTCATGCCCTTCCTCACAGCTGATGCACAGACAAGACACACTATTTTGGACCCAGACTTCCTCTTTTCCTAAATAGCACCTGTGTGGTTCTGTCGCGCTCTGAGGGGCAGGATCTGGGTAAAGCCTGGAGTCTCCTGCTCCCCTGGCTCTCCTCCACCTCCCCTCTGAGGAGGTTTCTCCTGGGTCTTTTACCAAACGTTCATGAAAACTGTATCCTCCCTGGAGGAGGAACCAGTCGTCCCCCACACACACACGCCAAGCATGGCTGGACGGTCCAACAGGGACAGCTGCCATCGGCAGCCGCGGGGAGATTCGGCCATTTGGCAGGTGAAATAAAAACGAGGAAGAGACTCCATGGGGCAGGTGAGAGGCCTGGACAGGCCGGGCCCGCTGTCCGGAGGCCCGCTGGCCTTGTGGCTTGGAGGTGGTGCAGAAGGAGGTGGTCCAGAAGGTGGTGGTGCAGAAGGAGGTGGTCCAGAAGGAGGTGGTGCAGAAGGAGGTGGTGCAGAAGGAGGTGAATGACACAAGCACAAGGGACATTCCTGCACCCACTCACAGGGTGCTCGCCCTGTAGGTGAGGCACGGTGTCGCCCCCACAGGGCTGATTCTGACCCGCTTGTACTGATACTGCGTGTCGTTCCCCCTCTCTCTCCACCCCCTTCACTGTCTCCCTTCGCTGTCCTGTCCCATACAGCAGGTCCATGTTTAGAGAGGGGCAGGCAGACCGTGAGATGGTGCCTAATTATTCCCTGGTGGGGAATTTAGAATTCATGCATCACGCGGAGAAGATAAACCCTTCCTCCCCCATTCCTCCCCCCCTCCTCGGGGGCCAATGGCGTGCCACTTTGGAGCGAGCGAGAGAGAGAGAGAGATGTGTGTGTCGTATCCATGGCGATGATGTGTTAGCGTGGAAAGGAAGTGATCCTTGTAATCCTTTACCTCTCAGTGGCTGCGTGCTGGGCCACGTGAGCCGCGTGCACGTGGTGGGCGTGCACGTGGTGGCGTGCCGTGTGGCGTGGGTTCTAACAGATGCTGGTCGGTCTCATCAGAACCTTGAGGCCACTCCGTAACGTGAGAGTTTCAGTGTGTGGGTTCCATTGTAAGAGCGTGTGTTTTATTGTACGTGTGTGTTTTTATTTATTGTAAGGGTGTGTGTGTGTGTGTGTGTGTGTGTGTGTCTTTGTGTATGTGTGTTTAACTAGGTGTCTGTTCACTGTGTGAGTGTGTGATTTTACTGTAATTTTCTGTGTGTGTGTGTTTTTGTTTCAGTATTTTCAGTTTTACTGTGTGTACTGCTGAGTGTGTTTTATTGTGTGTGCATTTACATGGGTTTTTAGCTTGTCTGCATTTTACTGTGTGCTCGGGCATTTTTATGTGTCTGTATTTAGGTTTTTACTGTGTGTGTGGGCGTGTGTGTGTGTGTGTGTGTTGCACCTCAGGACAACAGGGAGAAGTTTGTAGTTTATGAGGACTGACGGTAATTTGGACTCTCTCTTGCTCTGTCTTTGTCTCTCTCTCTCTCTCTCTGTCTCTCTCTCTCTCTCTCTCTCTCTCTCTCTCGCTCCCTCCACACCCAGTGCATGCTGGGTATTAGCACACGGTTGGCTTCTCTCTCTGTAAACACAACTTCCTGGTTGCCCTGTGGGGGGTGGCTGACCGCCGCGACGCCAACGCTGACGTGTTCCGAGCGTCGTGCTACCAACCTGTTCCTTCAGCAGAACGCTGATGTGATGTAACCACAACCACACACAACAGGAACCAGGGGGGGAGGGTGGTGGGGGAGGGAGGTGAGGGGGTTGGGGGGGGTGGGGGGGGGGCGGGCGTGAGTGAAGCTAACCTAGTCTCCTTTTGTATGCAAATGACCCCGGCCAGAGAGAGAGCGAGAACCAACACATGACCTCACACAGAGGACCCACCCCCACCCCTCCCCTCAGCAGACAGACTGAGCTGGACTAATGGTCCAGGCTCGAGCCCGGTCCTGACCCGGTTCTGACCCGGGCTCGGGTCCGGCTGCCAGAGCGGGGGTGTCAGATGTTTGGGAATGGACGGCTGTTGACCCAGACCCTCGCTCTTCCTCTCCCCACGCCGGCCCTCTCATGCAGAGGACCACGGTCTGGGGCGGGAGTGAAGAACCCAGTCCACGGGTTACCGGGTCTGGGGCGGGAGTGAAGAACCCAGGCCACGGGTTACCGGGTCCGGGGCGGTGAGTGAAGAACCCAGTCCACGGGTTACCGGGTCTGGGGGCGGGAGTGAAGAAGCCAGTCCACGGGTTACCGGGTCTGGGGCGGGAGTGAAGAACCCAGTCCACGGGTTACCGGGTCCGGGGCGGGAGTGAAGAACCCAGTCCACGGGTTACCGGGTCTGGGGCGGGGAGTGAAGAAGCCAGTCCACGGGTTACCGGGTCCGGGGCGGGGAGTGAAGAACCCAGTCCACGGGTTAACGGGTCGTCCCCAGCATCACGGGGGAGTGGGGAGGACGGGGCTGGCGGTGTGGGGGGAGGCGGAGCGGGGGGGAGTCAGCAGGGGGTGAGAGCCCGCGGTGGGTCGGCCCTGGAGGCTCCTCGCGTGTTCTTTCGCTGAAGAAGACCATTGTGTGAAGAACCCTGCCGTGGTTCTTCCCCGGTTCTTTCCAGGTTGTTGCGTAATCACAGCATAACCTTTGTACCTTGTACAGAGGTTGGGAGGGGGGGGGGGGCTCGGCCTACGTGGAGTCAGAGAAGTTGAATAGGCTGAGGTGATTGGTCTGACTGGTGAGCCCCGCCCCCCGCAGCCATGTGACCCGCGTGATGACATCAGTGTTTCTGTTCCCCTTGAAGATATGATTAACTTTTTATATCCAGAAGACTGTGATAAGCTCTCTCTCTCTCTCTCTCTCTCTCTCTCTCTCTCTCTCTCTCTCTCTCTCTCTCTCTCTCTCTCTCTCTCTCTCTCTCTCTCTCTCTCTCTCTCTCTCTCTGTCCCTCTCTCTGTCTCTCTCTCTTTAAGTTTACTTTTTTCAATCTCTCTCTCTCGACGTCTCTCCCTCTTGCTATGTTTCTCTCTTTCTCTTTCTCTCTCTCTTCCTGTTTCTCTCTCTCTCTAACTCTCTTAAGCTCTCTGTTTTCTGTCTGTTTTTCCCTCTCCTTTCTCCCTCTCACAGTGGACACACACACACACACACACACACACACACACACACACACACACACACACACACACACACACACACACACACACACACACACACACAGCACCTGCTGGCTGTGCCCATCTTGATAGCGCCGATGAGGGATTGTTGTGTTTTGCAGTTGCCATGGAGGCGAGGTGTGTGTGTGTGTGTGTGTGTGTGTGTGTGGAGGGGACTGGATCAGTGGAAGGCAGGCGTGCTCTTTACCTGCGTGCCCCGCCCCCCGAGGGAGCCATGACCAATGAGAAGCGGTGCTGATGACCTCACCAGGCTCACCTGTGGGGGGTTTCCACGGTTCCTGAGTCTGCAGGAACGCTCAGGTGGAAGCAGGAGTGGCCGCTCACCGCTTCTGATCACACGTTTAACACGTCTGCTCGTCTTTATTACGTTTAAAAATAGACACACAATGGAATGGAAGCCCCTCCCACTCTGGCGCTGGCCCCGCCCACTGCCTTTTCCCTCACCTTTTGTTTCAACGCGTCGCGTTCAGCCCAGAAACACGACCCAAGCAACATTTCTTCAAGTCTGGTTCTTTCCATTGAGTGCAGGCCCCTCCCCCTCACACCCTGGCCCCTCCCACTCACACCCTGGCCCCTCCCAGCAGGCGTCAGGCCCACCACTGAGCCAGGTGGGTTCACCGCAGCACTTCACACCTTCCTGTTCAGTCAGTGGAAGATTACCAACGCCCAGTCACCAGGCTATGAATAACCCATGACCTCTGACCTCGCACAGGGCCCCAGCTCCGGCACACACTGGGCACTGTGGGAAAGTGTACACACACACACACACACACACACACACACACACACACACACACACACACACACACACACACACACACACACACACACACACACCGTACTGCAGTTGGACCAAGACCACCAGAACCCTGAGCCCAAAGTCACTGCTATCAAACTGCCTGACTGTACTTTTGTGTTTCACACGTTTTATTTGGGTTTATGTTATGCAGAGGTGTATAAAGTACTTGAAAAAATAACTAAGTAAAAGTATAAGTACCATAACTGAAAATGACTTTGGTAAAAGTTAGTCACCTAAAGGAAAATTACTTAAGTAAAAGTCTTAAAGTAGCTCACATTTAATGTACTTAAGTATCAAAAGTATCTTGTGAAAAAATATACTCAAGTATCAAAAGTAAAAGTACAAGTACAAGTATTTTACTTAGAAAAAACGTGAAGTAAAAGTAAAAGTCCTGATAAAAAAAAAACTCAAGTAAAGTACAATTCCTCAAAAAAAAATACTTAAGTAGTGTAAGAAGTACATCTACTTAGTTACTATACACCTCTGATGTTATGATTCCTATTTTGAGTTTGTAGGATTTACAAACGTGTCTGAACAAATATTCAGACGACACTCCTACTCCCTGGGATCAATTAATGATCAATACATAATGAACACATAATAATAGATGATCAATGCATAATATGAACACATAATAATATATGATCAATACATAATACATAACTCGTACATGGTCAATACATGATACATAATGAACACATAATACATGATCAATACATAATACATAACTCATACATGGTCAATAGATAATGCATAATGAATACATAATAATTAGGGGCTGTCGACCGATTAAAAAATTTAGTTGGTTAATTTTTTCCATTAGTTGGATTAATCGATCGATTAATCGGTACATTTTAAACATTTAAAAACCGATTAATTTTTATCTAAAAATTAGTTGCCGATTAAAGCATTAGTTGATTAGTCGTACTGATTAATATGTTAATCGGTACAGCCCTAATAATAATACATGATCAATACATAATGACACATGATCAATATACAATACATAGTAACACATCATCACATTGATCCTGTAGCAGACAGATGTGATGTGTGATGTGATGTTCTGACGGCCCGCTGTGTTGGGAGGATGGGTGAATGGGTTGCCATGGTTTCGGATGGCGTTCGGAGACTGGGGGGAGGAGGAATTGTGTTTCCATCCTTCGCCGGGGTCAGGTGTGACATCTGCGTTGCTATTGGTTACACAGAGCTCTGCTGTGACTGAGGGGAGGAGGAGGAGTGAGAGGAGGAGGGGGTGAGAGGAGGAGGGGGGTGAGAGGAGGAGGGAGTGAGAGGAGGAGGAGAGAGTGAGAGGAGGAGAGAGTGACTGAAGAGGAGAGAAAGAGTAAGAGGAGGAGGAGAGAGAGAGAGTGAGGAGGAGAGAGTGAGAGGAGGAGGGAGGAGGTTTTGTGTTTGAGTGTAAACAGCTGAGTTTCTGTGTACAGAAGAGGAGCAGCTTGAACCTGAGTGGTCGAACACGGGCTGACCCCCGAGGTCACACCGGACACCGTACCCCCAGAACCGTACCCCCAGAATTGTACCCCCCAGAACCGTACCCCCCAGAACCGTACCCCCAGAACCATACCCCCAGAACCGTACCTCCCAGAACTGTACCCCCAGAACCATACCCCCAGAACTGTACCCCCAGGGCACCGCGGTCTGAACAGTGGAGTCGTGGTGGACAGTGGGGTCAGTTTCGAGTCACCTGGGCCCCACAGCAGAAGGCCCGGCTTTGACCCGGGACTCTATTTTAAGGTCCTTCATTTTCGCGAGCAGAGAATAACTCGAAACACAAAGCCCTCCAGGTGCAGCCCAGGCCTCGCTGGCCTGGTTCCCCGGACCGCGGGGGGGTCCTGCTGGTACCGTTCCCCACTCGGACCCCTCCCTGTGAGGCTGAGCTGGGGGGATGGAGACCCTGGAGGTGGAGGACCTAGAGGTGGAGGTCCCGCTCCCTGGCTGCAGAACTGGTCGGAGCGCCTGAGTTTAGTTTCTCCTCTGCACCGCTGCATTCCTCTGGCCGGCACGCTGCCAGGAGGGGGGGGGGGGGGGGGTGTTGCAGGCTGTCAGCTGTCCTGATGGCTCGTTCCTTGGGAATGAAAGCAGGTGTGTGTGGTGTGACCATGTGTGTGTGCGTGTGCGTGTGTTTGTGTGTGTGTGTGTGTGTGTGTGTGTGCGCGTGCGTGGTGCTTGTGTGTGTGTGTGCGTGTGCGTGCGTGTGTTTGTGTGTGTGTGCGTGTGTGTGTGTGCGCGTGCGTGTGTGTGTGTGTGTGTGCGCCACGTGCGTGTGTGTGCGTGTGTGTGTGTGTGTGTGTGCATGCGTGCGTGTGCTTGTGTGTGTGTGTGTGCGTGCGTGTGCTTGTGTGTGTGTGCTTGTGTGTGTGTGCGTGTGTGCGTGTGTGTGCGTGCGTGTGTGTGTGTGCATGTGCTTGTGTGTGTGTTACGGTGGGATCTTGCAGGCCCACTCGGGTGATTTACTATGCGGACAGAAATAGGCCGGTCTCGTCAAATGCCCAGCACATACACGTGCAGACACACACACACACACACACACATGGACACAAACACACACACACGGACACACACATAGACATGCGCACGCACGCACACACACACACACACATGGACATAGACACACACATGCACACACACACACATAGACACACACACACACATGGACATAGACACACATAGTCACACACACACACACATGCACACACACACACACGTATATAGGCCAGCTGCCTGTGTCCTAGCCCACCGGGGGGGGGGGGGGGGGGGGTCTTATTACTTTTGCATCGTATACAAGAGTATTGGCTCCTTGTTTGATATGGGAGATATATCATATCATTTAGAATATAATAATGTACGATAGTTAGGACTGAGAAGACCCATTGTGTGTGTGTGTGTGTGTGTGTGTGTGTGTGTGTGTGTGTGTGTGTGTGTGTGTGTGTGTGTGTGTGTCCTGATGGTCTGGTATCCGTGGCCGACGGAGGTCAAGCGATGAGACCTGTAACAATGACAACCATGTTGTCTTTGTTGTGTGTCCGTAACGCACACACACACACTCTGGCTACAGTCCTACCTGGGCTTAAAGTTCATGGGCTGCTGTTTGATTTCATTTCACATTCTCAAAGCCCCCCCCCCCTCACTCACTCACTCACTCACTCACTCACTCACTCACTCACGTTTCCATGGCTGTGGGCGGGGCCCTCAGAGCCTCTCCAGGAGGTATTAATAAATGATGGAACATTCCGCTGTCGCCATGGTGACGTGCAGCTCAGCAGGTCACCGGCGGCCTTCGGCAGGTTTGGCCCGTTTCCCCGTCTTCTTCATCATCACCATCATCATCATCATCATCATAGAGCCCCCGGTCAGCAGTATGACCTGTCTGTCTGCCTTCCTACCTGATTACCCAGCTCCCCTCTCCATCCCATAATAGTGTCATTATTTTTGAACAATCGATGATGGACACGCACGCGTTGCCAGCGACGTCTGGCTGCTGTTGACACTGGGTACATTACTGCCTGCTGCTCGCCTCGGGAACATTCTGGGTGTCATGTTCTTCATGAGGTTTTATTTTCTCAGATCTCTAATCTTTGTTATAATGGTAGCACTGTACTTTCTACAGTGACATGTACCTGGCATGTACCTTCTGGCATGTTGTCTTATCTTACCTTAAACATCCATGTCCACTGGTGCACCTTCTGGACCAGAGGTCTGTGACCTCCGACCTAAGACCTCCGACCTAAGACCTCGGACCTAAGACCTCCACCCTAGACCCTGGCCCTCTCTTCTCTGTGCCAAGACCGCCAGCACCGTAGAACAGGCTAGTGGTGAGCAGGCGCCACACTGCCCTCTGCCGGCGGACAGCGTGTACTGCGGTCTAGTGCCGGTGAACGCCGGTTCAGGATGGCCGTGAAGCGCGTCGCGTGTTGTGGAGACGGGCCGACAGCTGAGGATCTTGTGATGCTGGGTTGGTTGATTCACATGGAAGATAGCACCTCTGTTCTTGGGATACAGAAGATTACGCAGAATTATCGCTCATGGATCAGAACCGGGGTGTTCGGAGCAGTGTGAGAGTCACATGCGGGTCAGCTGGTCCGTACACATGGACCAGGACTGTACCAGGATCGACCCCGCGGAGGGCTGCATGTGCTTCTGTTACTGCACCTCAGCAACAGAACCACAACCAAGACCCACATGCCTTGAAAGGCTTCAGGTTGTTGTTTTGAGGTTTTTGAATGTGCCTGCTGGGTTCTGAGCCCATGGGGGGTGGTGATTCAGTTGGTTCTGGGTCACAGCTCCCAGTGTGTGTGTAGTGATGCATTGTGGGTAGTTAGAGTTCCCATGCAGAGCCACAGAGCTGGGTTCACTGCCAGTGGAGATGAATCGGTCCTGCTGGGCTCCTTTGATGCCTGAACAGACCGCGTTGTCTGTCCATCATCACATGACCGGGCTTCCTTTGACCTTCGAAACTTTAGCCTTTGAACTTGCTGTTAGTGTCTTGGGAAATTTGGCAAAGAATGTCCTGCTGGGGAATAATGAAGTCTTCGTCACATGCTGATTCCAAATACTACTCTTGGATTCTGACCACTGTGTTCTTATTTCTGTGTGTGTGTGTGTGTGCGTGTGCGTGTGCGTGTGCGTGTGTGTGTAGATGTGAAGGGTCCAGTCTCGTACCAGTTGTCATGCGGTCAGCCCTCCAGTTTGGAATCCGGTGCCTGGGAGAGAAAGTTCTGCATCCTCACAGACACTCACCAGAGAAAGTTCTGCATCCTCACAGACACTCACCTGCTGCTGCTCAACAAGACCCAGGTAACTGTCTGTCTGTCTGTCTGTCTGTCTGTGTCTGAGCAGTGAGACATCAGGGGACTTATTTATTCAAGGACTTATTTTATAATGTGTTGTGTTCTGTTGTTCACGGCCAGTCAGATGTGGAGCAGAGTGTATATTTAATCCAGTATATATTGTTGTGTTAAATCATATACATTGTATGTATATTTAGGGCAGCCGCGGCCTACTGGTTAGGGCTTCGGATTTGTAACCGGAGGGTGGCCGGTTCGAACCCCGACCAGTGCGCACAGCTGAAGTTCCCTTGAGCAAGGCACCTAACCCCTCACTGCTCCCCGAGCGCTGCTGTTGCAGGCAGCTCACTGCATCGGGTTTAAGTGTGTGCTTCACCATCACTGTGTTCTGAGTGTGTCACTAATTCACGATTGGGTTGAAATGCAGAAGACCAAGTTTCCCTCACGGGGATCAAATGAGTAATTAGTGCATGGGGCAAACGCACCGAGCACTGGCCCTACAGCAAAGCTGTGGAGCCAGTGCTCGGGGCAAAGCCCCGAGCACTATTGTTCTCCTGTGGATTTTTTCCTTATTATTCCTCTTCCTCGCTTTTTTTGATTCGCTACTAGTCCAAAAGACAAATTATATATCAAAATGTGCGTCTTCATCGGGATCGGTGTGCTATTCGATTTCTTAAAATAATATTTATTTTTCATGAAGTTATTTGAAAAAAACTGTGAATATTTTCCCATAGAGAATGCATGGGAGGAGGTCAAAAAATAAATACTTTTACTACTGCCTACGGCTGTCTGCTGCTCCTGCATACTTTCACCTAGAGACTCCATTTCAACTTTAAACAGGTAGACAAAAGTCTTGTGTATTTTATGTATATTTCCATGTTTTGATAGGTCATATACTTTTTGATCAATCACTGTTCAATGACCATGATCATTTTTCTGAAAAATGATGAGATTACAATGGGTGTGTATTGCATGCCCTTATTAGGGTTACAGTGTAGCTAGAGTGGAGAGAGCCCCACAAAAATGAAAAAAATAATGTCTTTCCACGCTGCTCCTGGCCACAGTTTACAATGTACACACGTGATTTTTTCCAACTTTGTAGACATAGGTGTTCTGTCTCTCACAATGTGTTTAAAAAATCGGAGAGATTTACAGAATTCGAATTAGCAGCCTCTAAGTGCGGCCAGTCGCTGTCCTTCTCCTCATTGACTCCAATACAAATATTTTCAGAGAAAAGCAGAACGGACCCCTGTTTTAAACTTGCAAGTGTCTCCGAAATATTTACTCTAGAAACATTTTAGAAACACCAAATCGTTCGGGGAAGTCCTAACGGCGATGATGGTCTTGCTGTTTTTCTGGTAGGAGCTGCCGTTTTGTCAGAATAAGCCCAAATGTGAGACCAGTGCCGAGGCAGAAAATTGCTGTTTTCCTCTATTCCTCTCCTCCTCGTCTCTGTCGTCATCGCGCGCGTGTGTGGGTCTAACTGTCAATTTAAATAATAACATTGTATCGATCGCGCGCAGCACCTGTACACACACACACACACACACACACACACACACACACACACACACACACACACACACACACACACACACACACACACACACACACACCGCTGCTGCTGGGAGAACTGGTTGTGGACGCGATGTCCTGGCTATGATCACGCACAGAGCTCTAATACTTTTTCATTGGATAATGTGATTCAGAATAGGTGTAGTTCATGGCCCTGTCTACCTGCTGAATGTAACCGCTGTGAAACAATCGGGAAATAACGTTTCATTTCGCTGATTAACGGCTTTATCGAGACCGGCGCTCGCTCTCTGTTATTGTATGTCTCTCTACCAAAGGTGCTCTCTCTCTCTCTCTCTCTCTCTCTCTCTCTCTCTCTCTTCTCTCTCTCTCTCTCTCTCCGTCTCTCTCTCTCGTCATCGTACACAAATCAAATTAAATGTTAATGTAAAGTAAACCTACACTAACCCTAGACCGCAACGTCTCTGTCGACATTGCGCGTGCTTGCGTGTGTGCATTTTAATTAATAACATTGAGTGACGCGATCTCTGTATCGATCGCGCGAAGCACCTGTATATACACACACACACACACACACACATACACACAAATGTTGTTTCTATTTTGTGTAAATTAGGTTAATGCTTTTGTGTTTTTCTGTATTATCAGTTCAAGTTGTTGTACTTGGCTGAGGAAATCGTGGATATTGTAACGTGTTGGGGGAGTGTTTCCCAGAATGCATTGCGACATTCTGGCATTCTGTGTCATTACATGTTATCGCTATTAGATAGGGTTTGGAGGCGAATGTTCAGGACATGTTGGGGCCTGCATTTCACTGTTTCATTACGTTCACTTTGTTGACTGTTGTTTTTGGGATAAGTCAGTGAGCACCATTACTCAACGCACTATGGCATCTTGTCATACCACTACCACTCCGTTGGTGACGGCGTGTACAGACCGCTTGTGACCCTGTCATATTAAAGCGACTTGTTAGAGTAGGAGGTCATCTCTCTCTTTGTTGAACACGCCGTTGCTCAGACTGTATGAATGACGCGGTGATGAAATACGGCGGTAGTATCACCCGTGCACTATCAAAATTTCCCTCGAGGGAATTTTGAACTCTAGTTCTTCTTCTTATTGTTTATAGTGTATTTAATAATGCACATGCTGCTTCCCAGGGCCATCCAGAGGGGCCGCAGGCTATCTTTGTCAGATGACATATTGATGTATATTTAATATCAGGTGTGTTGATGTCTTCCAGAGCCAATCAGACGGGCTGCAGAGCCCCACAGACTCCGTGAGGAGCCGCAGTCTGCGGGAGGACCGTCAGCGTGCCGTCCGACGGACAGTTCCCCGAGCAGCCGCCAGAGGGCGCCACCACGCCAGGTAATTCAGCGAGCTGCAGCTCCAGCCTCATGGCGCCGTGTTTACCTTGGATTGAGAAACTTGTTCTGCCGCCGCCGTGCTGGTTAACTCGACTCTGTGAATCTTCGAGCTCTACTAACATGACGATGGGGGGGGTGGGGGGGGGGGGGGGGGGGGGGGGGGGGGGGGGGGGGGGGGGGGGGGTGTATGGGAGGGAAGTGTCCGTGGCGTGCGACTCCCAACCCAAAGCTACTCCGTTGAATTCCCAATGTCCGCGATGACCTGTAGCCCTCGAGCCAGGTGCTGTGTAACCTCCCACCTGCTCCTCCATGACATGTTC
>JAXIVH010000007.1:11780141-11796397 GCA_036785325.1 Urophycis tenuis | reverse complement strand
CCTTATCCTACCTGGGTCCCTCCTACTGGGTCCCACCTGCCTTATCCTACCTGGGTCCCTCCTGCGTTGTCCTAACGGGAAACCCGTGACGTCAACATGTGAGGTTCTTACAGTTCTGGTCCAGGTGACGCTTGTGTGGTGTAGCAGGAGAGGCTGCTGGTTCTGTTCTGTTGAGTCCAGCTGCTTCCGTTCCTCAGGTTCAACGAGCCTAATTAGTGAGTACATTTTAACGAGGGGGGGGGGGGCTGGTGTTCTCACTCAGGTCCTCAGCGAGTCGCCCAGCTGGCCGCGAGCAGCAGTTTTCTATTTAATCCTGCTAGCCGCTTGTTCTCTAGCGCGATATCAATTAAACCCAAGCGATTTGGCTCGCGGTCGCGCTGCGGTTCTGATTGGTTGTCAAAATGAACGCCTTGGTGCTCTGCCAATCGGACGGGCTGACGGTGCTTGACATTGGGGCGCGGGGAGGCGGGGCTTAAGTGGAGCGTAGATTGTGATCCGTCAGCAATATTCTGAGGATGACCGGACCGGGCTGATAAACCAGCTGCTGACTCTGCACTGTACTGACACACACACCACACACACACACACACACACAGGGACGTTAGCCGCTCTGGTTAGCGTCCCCATTGGAAACGGACAGGAAGTTGTAATTAGTAAGCCGTAGCTCGCCCTGGCTGTCTGCGTTTGGTCGAACGAGGTCCACCGCAACTCAGCTGCAGAGAGAGAGGAGAGGGGGGGGGGGGGGGGGGGGGGGGAGGGAGAGAGAGAGAGCGTGCGGCAGGTGGAGAGAGAGAGTGGCAGATATTTAGAGGGGGAGAGAGAGGGGAAGGCAGGGAGAGAGAAAAGGAGGGGAGGGAGTAGGAGTAAGGGAGGGAGACAGATAGGCACAGAGGAGGAGAGACCGATAAAGGAGAGAGATAAAGGAGAGAGAGAGAGAGCTAGAAGAAGAGAGAGAGATAAAGGAGAGAGAGAGCTAGAAAGGGAGAGAGAGAGAGAGGAGGCGTGTCGAGGGAGAAGCAACAGAACGAGTGCACGCACAGTTCTGCAGTCAGAGACCCAGGAGGAGGAGGAGGAGGAGAAGAGGAGGAGGAGCAGCAGCACAGAGTACTGTTCCAGTAATTGATTGAATAAATGCGGTAAAGTCTCCCCAGCCAACGGGAGAGAGACAGAGACACACAGACAGAGAGGGAGAGAGAGAGAGGGAGGCAGGCAGGCAGAGGAGCAGAGATAACAGGAGAGCAGAGTGGCGGGCGGGCGAGAGAGAGAGAGGGAGCGAGGAGCAGGAGGGCTAGAATTACTGCTGAATGGAGAGCAGGACAGAGGGGGAAGAGCGAGTGACACGGGGGGAGGAGGGGGGAGCGGTTGCGGGGGGGAGCGGGCGCGGCGGAGGCAGGATGCTCTGGTACACTCACCGCTCAGAGGTCCCGGGGACCCCGGCCACACAGCGCCGGCCACGGACGCTCTGGGACTAGCCAATCACAGCACTCTCTGTCCGTCTCTCCTCAGATGATGGGGAACAGCTGTGACCGAGGTACTCTCGCTCTCTCTCGCTCTCTCTCGCTCTCTCTCTCTCGCTTTCTTTCTCGCCCTCTCTCTTTCCCTCTCTTTCTCTCTCTCATCTCTCTCTCTCTCTCCCTCTATCACTTTCTCTCCCTCTCGCTCTGCCCCCCTTCTCTGTACTCTTGCCGCTCTCTTTCTGCATCTCTCATCCTCTTGTCTCACTTGCACCCCCCCCCCCTCTCTCTCTCTCTCTCTCTCTCTCTCTCTCTCTCTCTCTCTCGTCCCTCATTCTCCTTCCATCTGTATCCCAAACTCGTCTTCCCCAACTCGCAGTGTCGCTCTCTCCTCTTTCTTGTTCTCCTCCTCTTGTCCTCAGCCTCTCTCTCTCTCTCTCTCTCTCTCCCTCTCTCTCTGTCCTCTCCTGTTACTCCATCACTCTGTTCTCCACACACATACACACACACACCTCCCACCTCCTCATGTCATTTGTCAGTGTCCTAACTGTATCTGTGGTCGACTAGTCGTGCCTGCGGAGTCTGTGAGCATGTCCCTGGATGCAGGCATGGTGTCTTGTATCTTGTATGGGACAGACCACCAGGGTCCTCTCTCTGTCCTCTCTCTCTCTCTCTCTCTCTCTCTCTCTCTCTCTCTCTCTCTCTCTCTCTCGCTCTCTCTCTCTCTCTCTCTCTCCTCTCTCTCTCTCTCTCTCTCTCCTGTCTCTCTGTCTGTCTCTCTCTCTGTCTCTGTCTCTGTCTCTCTCTCCTCTGTCTCTCTGTCTCTCTCTCTCTCTCTCTCTCTCTCTCTCTCTCTCTCTCTCTCTCTCTCTCTCTCTCTCTCTCTCTCTCTGGGGGAGTTATGATGGGAGCCCAGCCTGCATGGGGTCGTGTCTCCTGTATGTCCTGGCTGCTGCATCCCGATGCATGCGCTGCTCAGCCCGGAGAACACCACCTGAGGCCTGCGTGTTCTCCGCGAGGTTTCCGTGTTCTCCGTCCCTGCCCTGAACTCTGCAGCAGGTCTGTCTCATGTTCCTGGGACCACTGCGCGCTGCAGGGTGCTCTGAAAGATGTCAGGCCTCAGGCACGCCGGGCCGCGGTTCTTGGCGGTCCGGTTGGAGGCGGGTCCAGAGTGAAAGCGTCACCAAGCCCAGTCTGCTCCAGAGGGTTTCTGAGGGGCAGTAGCTGGGTCCCCCTGACACACTGAAATGGAAAGGTTTAAGAGCCACTGGGGATTGGACCAATTGGTCCCAGCGGTACCAGCACCACACAGGAGGAGGAGGAGGGAGGAGGAGGAGGACTATTCGGGTCAGCCTCCCAGCCCAGACATCGCGGCTCTTCTCTGGGCTCCAAGGAGGAACCGGCCGGCTAAATTTAGCCCCCTGGATCGATCCGGCACTGGAGCCCTGCCCAGACATCCCCAAACATGAACACTTATCCTGGACCAGAACCAGAGCCACAACCAGTAGAACCAGCGCCAGTACCAGAACCACCACACAACCCTGGGCAAAGCACTTAGGCCGGATTTTAAGAATGGTTTACAAATCAATACGGCTCTCCTTCCCTCTGGGTCGCTCCCGGGCTCAGAACCTCAGAACCCTCCACCGGGCTCGGACCAGAACCCCCCTCTGCCCCCCCGCTCCCCCCACCAGGGCAGCGGAGGGCCGCGGCGGCTAATGATGGGCGCCGCCGGTCTCATCTGTCGTCCCCCTCGTCGGTCAGCTGTCAAGGGGACTCCAGAGGTCGTATTGATTGAGTTGCCGGTTGATAGATTGTCTTGCTAAGGGGCACTGCGGCCGGGCCGGGGGGGCGGCGCTGGGCGTCAGGGCCGCTCCGGTGACCTTGACACACTTAGCCGCGGTCTCCTGACGGCCGCGGCAGAAATAGCAGCAGGGGGCCTCCTGCGGGGTGTTGCTTTTACACGCTCCACATCAGCGAGCTGACAGCCACCCAGCGCCAGACAGCGGCGCCGGCTAGCGCCGCGAGCCACGGCTAGCGGCCCAGCGTCTGCTCGTGGTGCCACCTATGCTGCGTTGCACAATGGCTAACGGCGGCAGCTATACGTCTCTTACAGGTCAGCCGACATCATCGGCTAAACACCAGCTAACGGCAGCAGCTAAATGTCCGCCACAGGTTACATTAGCTAATAGCACAGGCTAACAGGACCATCTAAACACTAGCTAGGCGTAAGCTAAACATCAGCTAACAGCACTTAAGATAAACACTAACAGCACCAGCTGTACTTTAGCTAAACACCTGCTAGCATAGGGTGACCAGATTTCTCGAACCAAAAACCGGGACACTTTGCACGTGACCAGAATCTGCGTGTGCACACACGCAGATCTGGCCTTCATTCATGTAATGGGGTGTGCGTGTGTGCACACGCACACCCCATTACATGAATGAAGGCCGGACTTTGAAAATGGGAACAATCAAGACAGCATGTTTGCAGACTCCCACACCCACCAAAACTCGCTGTATACTCTAACTTTATATGACTATATAAACTTTATTGTGCTACAATGAGATAATGTAGGCTATGCTGCGCTGTGACAGGGCAGTGTCATGTTGTAGCGTGAAAACCGGGACACTTTAGCGTCCCGACGGGCTTTTGTCGGGACTCGGGACACGAGACTCAAAATTGAGACTGTCCTGGTCACCCTAGGCTAGCAGCACCAGCTAGACTTTAGCTTAACACCTGCTAGCAGCACCAGCTAGACTTTAGCTTAACACTGCTAGCAGCACCAGCTAGACCTTAGCTAAACACCTGCTAGCAGCGACAGCTAGACTTGAGCTAAACACCTGCTAGCAGCGACAGCTGAACACCTGCTAGAACTTGGCTAGGAAGCAGCTATGATGAGTTCATTGCCGTGACGTGAAGTGTTCAGTAATGCAGCTCCTTGCCTGAAGGTAAGGGATGGACCAGACGTCCAGCGCCACCTGGACTGGCGACAGCAGCTCTGCTCCCGTCTCAACGGCTAACTGTAGCCCTCGCTAGCTCATCTAAACACACACCCTCCCCTGCAGCCCAGCAGACGACGTCTCCATCGCTGGCACACTGCTGCTGCTGCTGTCAGTCCGCCGTCTCTGCCTGTCTGTCTACCTGTCTGCCTGTCTGTCTGGCTGCCTGTCTGTCTTTCAACTCACCAATGTTAACTGTCTTTGCAACCTTGAAGACCTTGTTCTAAATGACAAATACTCTCTCTCTCTCTCTCTCTCTCTCTCTCTCTCTCTCTCTCTCTCTCTCTCTCTCTCTCTCTCTCTCTCTCTCTCTCTCTCTCTCTCTCCTCTCTCTCTCTCCTCTCTCTCTCTCTCTCTCTCTCTCTCTCTCTCTCTCTCTCTCTCTCTCCCCCTCTCTCTCTCTCTCTCTCTCTCTCTCCCCCCTCTCTAGAGGTTTCTTCGGAGCGTTCTCCTCGGAGGAGGAGTATCTCTGGCCTGGGCAGTTCAGACAAGAGTGTTGCCGTTGACAACCCCAACTCATCCCCCTTCAAAGTACCAGTGAGTGTACCAGCACCAGTACAACCACCACACCAGTCAGTGTACCAGCACCAGTACAACCACCACACCAGTCAGTGTACCAGTACAACCACCACAACAGTCAGTGTACCAGCACCAGTACAACCACCACAACCAGTCAGTGTACCAGTACAACCACCACACCAGTCAGTGTACCAGCACCAGTACAACCACCACACCAGTCAGTGTACCAGCACCAGTACAACCACCACACCAGTCAGTGTACCAGCACCAGTACAACCACCACACCAGTCAGTGTACCAGTACAACCACCACACCAGTCAGTGTACCAGCACCAGTACAACCACCACACCAGTCAGTGTACCAGCACCAGTACAACCACCACACCAGTCAGTGTACCAGCACCAGTACAACCACCACACCAGTCAGTGTACCAGCACCAGTACAACCACCACACCAGTCAGTGTACCAGCACCAGTACAACCACCACACCAGTCAGTGTACCAGCACCAGTACAACCACCACACCAGTCAGTGTACCAGCACCAGTACAACCACCACACCAGTCAGTGTACCAGCACCAGTACAACCACCACAACAGTCAGTGTACCAGCACCAGTACAACCACCACACCAGTCAGTGTACCAGTACAACCACCACAACAGTCAGTGTACCAGTACAACCACCACAACAGTCAGTGTACCAGCACCAGTACAACCACCACACCAGTCAGTGTACCAGCACCCCACTACATCACCGTTATAGCGACCATACCAGCAGCAGGACCATCCCAGTACCCTGATACCAGTAAAAGTGGTCCTAAGCGAGGCCGGTGGTCTCAACCTGGTTTTCCACCACGGCTCCTCAGGACCCAACAGAACCAGGTCGAGCGGGCGAGAGACACTGACTGACGTACACAGAGATGAGAACACTTTTCAATCGACCCGGCACCGCCCGTCTCCGTGTCCGGCCGGTTATCGGGTTAGACCAGCGGGTCGCTGGTTCTGTGTCTCCAGAACCTTCTGGAGACGCTTGATTCAGTATGTCTGGTGCTGCAGTTACAGCTGGAATTCAATCATAAGAACAGGAACACACACACACACACACACAATTTCACCCAGACACACACACACACACACACACACACACACACACACACACACACACTCACCCAGACACACACACATTCACACAGACACACACACACACACACACACACACAGACCTGTACACACCCAGACACACACACACACACTCTCACACACACACACACACACACACACACACAGACCTATACACACCCAGACACACACACACACACACAGACCTATACACACACACACACACCCACACACCCACACACTGCACTCCCATCATGCAACAGCAAGTTAGATTACCATTTTAGTGTCCTACCACTTCCTATCTGCCCAGCAGCCTCATCACTCAACACAACCACGCAAAACCAATCTCACTGCAAGTCGCACTGGTAGAATACACTCTCTACATTAACATAATGGCACAGTACATACTGACACACACACACACACACACACACACCTGTAGCAGGCTAATAAATTACCCCAGTACTACTATAGTACTCCAGCACTACCCCAGAACTCCCATAGTACCCCAGTACTCCCGTAGTACCCCAGTACTCCCATAGTACCCCAGTACTCCCATAGTATTGCAGTAGTACCCCAGTACTCCAGTAGTACCCCAGTATTCCCGTAGTACCCCAGTACTCCCGTAGTACCCCAGTACCCCAGTACTCTCGTAGTACTCCCGTAGTACTCCAGTACTCCCGTAGTACCCCAGTACTCCCGTAGTACCTCGGTAGTACCCAAGTACTCCAGTAGTACCCCAGTACCCCAGTACTCTCGTAGTACTCCCGTAGTACTCCAGTACTCCCGTAGTACCCCAGTACTCCCCTAGTACCCCAGTACTCCCGTAGTACTCCAGTACTCCCGTAGTACCCCAGTACCCCAGTACTCCCGTATTGCTCCAGTACTCCCGTAGTACCCCAGTACCCCAGTACTCCCGTAGTACTCCAGTACTCCCGTAGTACTCCAGTACTCCCGTAGTACCCCAGTACCCCAGTACTCCCGTAGTACTCCAGTACTCCCGTAGTACTCCAGTACTCCCGTAGTACCCCAGTACCCCAGTACTCCCGTAGTACTCCAGTACTCCCGTAGTACTCCAGTACTCCCGTACTCCTGTAGTACTCCAGTACCCCAGTACTCCCGTAGTACTCCAGTACCCCAGTACCCCAGTACTCCCGTAGTACTCCAGTACTCCCGTAGTACCCCAGTACTCCCGTAGTACCCCAGTACTCCCGTAGTACTCCAGTACTCCCGTAGTACCCCAGTACTCCCGTAGTACCCCAGTACTCCCGTAGTACTCCAGTACTCCCGTAGTACCCCAGTACTCCCGTAGTACCCCAGTACTCCCGTAGTACCCCAGTACTCCCGTAGTACTCCAGTACTCCCGTAGTACCCCAGTACTCCCGTAGTACCCCAGTACTCCCGTAGTACCCCAGTACTCCCGTAGTACTCCAGTACTCCCGTAGTACCCCAGTACTCCCGTAGTACCCCAGTACTCCCGTAGTACTCCAGTACTCCCGTAGTACTCCAGTACTCCCGTAGTACCCCAGTACCCCAGTACTCCCGTAGTACTCCAGTACTCCCGTAGTACTCCAGTACTCCCGTAGTACCCCAGTACCCCAGTACTCCCGTAGTACTCCAGTACTCCCGTAGTACCCCAGTACTCCCGTAGTACCCCAGTACTCCCGTAGTACCCCAGTACTCCCGTAGTACCCCAGTACTCCCGTAGTACTCCAGTACTCCCGTAGTACCCCAGTACTCCCGTAGTACCCCAGTACTCCCGTAGTACCCCAGTACGTGGCCCTACCACTGCCTCACCAGGGGGACTGCAGGCGCCCCGGTGTGAGTCATAGCGGTAATTATTCTGGTTCAGCTAGGTAAAACAATAAAGGTACCACACACACACACACAGACACACACACACACACACACACACACACAGACACACACACACACACAGACACACACACACACACAGACACACACACACACACAGACACACACACAGACACACACACACACACAGACACACACACACACACAGACACACACACACACACAGACACACACACACACACAGACACACACACACACACACACAGACACACACACACACACACACACACACACACACTCACACACACACACACACACACACACACACACACACACACACAGACAGACACACACAGACACACACACACACACACACACACACACACACACACACACACACACACACACACAGACACACACACACACACACACACACACACACACACACACACACACACACCCAGATGGATTCTGCTCTACTTTACAACAATGGCCTAGTTGTTAGGAGGGGGTCTGTCTGTCAGTGAGAGACAGACTGTGTCTGCCTGTCTCTCTCTCTGGCTCTGCCTGCCTGTATGAACGTGCTACAAGGTGCAGTAATGTAATACATGCAGAGTTATCAGTAACACAGTAGGTTCTGTGATAATAATATCACAGTTATTTATAGTTATCGTCCTCCTCAAAGACTCCCGAGTCGCTGGTTAAAAAGTCACCGTGAAACATTTTAGAGTCATACACTCTAACTGTCAGAGTCAGAGACGGTGATGAAGAGCTGATATCACTCTTCCTCCTCCTCCTCCTGCTCCTCCTGCTCCTCCTCTTCCTCCTCCTCCAGAGTTTCTTCAGCAGGCGTCTGAAGGGCTCCATCAAGAGGACCCGGAGCCAGACCAAACTGGACCGCAACACCAGCTTCAGACTCCCTTCACTGAGGCCCGCCGAGCCAGACAGGTACCCCAGTACCCCCCGTACCCCCCCAGTACCCCCAGTACCCCCTGTACCCCCCCCTGTACCCCCTGTACCCCCCTGTACCCCCCTGTACCCCCTGAACCCCCTGGGACACCCGGCACACACCTCCAACACACACCACATACACCCCCAGAACCACACACAAAACAAACCCAGTTCCCCGAACACATCACACCCAGAGCACCACACACACACACACAGGTACCAGGATATTCACGCTTTTCTGTTGCCTGGTTACGGACCGCAGTGTGGCGATGGTTGTGATTCCTTCAGTCTCTTTAGCTGAGAACCAGACACATGTTGAAGACATCGCTCGCCTGCTGCTGTCGTCTGCGCAGCACGCCAAGGTTGCAGTTATTTTTCTGTCTCACTCTCCAGCCGTGTCGTCCAGACTTCCCCTGAAACACACCACGGTTTGTGTGGTTGTGTCACCAGGTACGAGCAGGAAAAATTACAAGGAAGCATTCCAACCAATCAGAACCCAGCCCCTAACCAATCAGATCACACGGCTCCCGCACCTTAAACAGGAAGTGCAAGGCTGTTGGGATGAGGCTCCGCCTCCTTCGCTAGAAAGCGAGAGAGAGATAATCATAAAGAAAGACGAGAGGGGGAGGAAAGGGGAGATCCTGATGACGGGAGGGGAGGGGAGGGGCCGAGGGGGCCGTGTGGTGATTAGGAAGCTGGTCGTTCAGCGACCGCCGCCTGTTTAGGCAGGAAGTGGGCTTTAACTTCCTGCACCACTTCCTGGTGGTCGGCTGATGAGGAAGCGGGCTGCTCCTGGTTTGAAGTCTGGACGTTGTTTCCTCTGACCGGAGGGCCGGAACCACCAACCGGCTGGACCTCAGCTTCAGTCATCTCAGTGACGATTGAGTGCTCAGTCACTTAGCCGCCCCTCGAACCCAACCCAAGGCTACTGGGTTCGAGCCCCGATGTCTGACCTGCTCCTTAATGACATGAATCTGAGGTGGCCCAGGGTGAGAGTGTCGGCTAAACATCTAGAAGGTAACTAGGAGAGCCCAGGCCGAGGTGAGATCGCGGGCTAACAGAGAAAGGGGCATTTAGCAGACGCTTTTGCCCAAAGTGACTTATAATCAGTACATTTTTACATTTTTTGCGGGGCTCGTCATGTGGACAGTTGGAGGTGGGGGATCAAGGGGATCGAACCGCCGACCCTACGGTTAGTGGACGACCGGCTCTGTCCACCAGCTCTACCCACTGAGCTACTGCCACCCCATAGATGAAGGGAGGTCAACATTGTGTATTACTTATGCTAACCAGAGCGCTGCGGTACTAAGACTATCAGCCAGGCTTCTGTATCTTCGTGACACCACTGCCACTGATAATCTTCTGCAGGCATGACTGCGGTCGTCTAAGGGCAGTTTAGGTGGGTGTGGCATTCTGGGAAATGGAGTTTTGTGATGCGACAGCAGATAAGTGTAGAAACAGCGGAGCTGGTCCTGATGCTGCCGAGGAGCTGGCCATCACTGGCACGCAAACCTGTTTACTACAGGACTGTGTGTGTGTGTGTGTGTGTGTGTGTGTGTGTGTGTGTGTGTGTGTGTGTGTGTGTGTGTGTGTGTGTGTGTGTGTGATATAGAATATTAGATGGATGGATAATGCTCCATCGAAGCTGCCACCTAAGCTTGCTCTCTTTATCTCTCTCTCTCACACACATGATCTTTCCCTCTTTCCATTGCTCTCTCTCTCTCTCTGTCAGTGTATCTCCCTCTGTGCATCAGTGTGGGTCTCTCTCGTGAGTGAGGGTGTATCTCTCTCTGAGTGTGAGTCTCTCTCTCTCAGTGTGGGTGTCTCTCTCTCTGAGTGTGTGAGTCTCTCTCTCTCTGAGTGTGGGTGTCTCTCTCTGAGTGTGAGTCTCTCTCTCTGAGTGTGGGTGTCTCTCTCTCTGAGTGGGAGTCTCTCTCTCTGAGTGGGAGTCTCTCTCCCTGCGTACTGCAGCAGTGTATCAGCAGTGTGTGATGGAGGCTACTTCCTCTCTGCTAAGGAGGGCTCGCCACGCCCAGCTGTCCCTCAGGTAGGACCCTGCGTGTGTGTGTGTGTGTGTAAGCCTGTGTGTGATGGTAGTACCTATGGACATCATGTGGTTCTGTGTATTTGGGCCAGCAGCTTGGTGCTGTAGCGGAGTGGGAGCAGGGTTTGGTCAGAGTTGTGCTGACAGTGGTTCCTGGTTCTGTTGGGCCAGTTGTTGGGGTTAGGATCTGGGGTTAGTACTGTTGGAGCGGGTTCAGCCGAGTGGGTACTGGTTCTGGTTCTGCTGTCGGCTGAATGTTGTATTGAGTTAGAGAGGCCCGGTTCTGTGGACATGGATATAGTGTGTGTGCGTGTGTGCGTGTGTGTGTGTGTCTCAGTAGCAGTGGAAGTGCGTCTCTTCCCAGCAGAACAGATCAGGTTTCTTAATGCGGCCGGACGTACTGGACCGGACCCAGCAGCTCTCCTCCCCCACCGGGTCGGTTCATTAGATGCAGCACCATGACAACCACAACACATTAACATAGACAACAGGTGATGAACTAGAGGGATGAGGGGTGGATAGATAGATAGACAGACAGACAGACAGATATTCTAGAGAGAGGGATGGTCAGATAGATGAATGAAAGGTGGATGAATGGTAGAAATATAAATGAATGGATGGGGGTGGGGGGGTCCAGCTGGACTTTTGGATCAGTGTCATCAGCCTCCTCGTCATCCTCACCTCGTTGATAAGACACCAGAGCAAAGCTGTGTGTGTGTGTGTGTGTGTGTGTGTTTCTCTCTGACACTCTAATCCCACGTTACATAATCCAGACAGATGCTGATGCTTCCTCCAGATCACACACACACACACACACACACACACAAACACATCTGCCACAGGGGAATTGTAGGGAATTGGAGAGCTCTCCTCTTCCTCCAGCAAATTAAAAAAAGAAGCTTTAGAGAGTGTGTGTTTGTGTGTGTGTGTGTGTGTGTGTCTGTGTGAGTGTGAGTCTGTCTGTCTGTCTGTGTGAGTGTCAGTCTGTCTGTCTGTCTGTCTGTCTGTGTGTGTGTGTGTGTGTGTGTATGTCTGTGTGAGTATGAGCCTGTCTGTCTGTGTGTGTGTCTGTGTGTGTGTGTGGACCCCCAGTGTAATTACATCAAGCCAGCTCCACACTGGCCAGGCAGGTATACACAGTGTGTAGTGAGACTCCAGGACACACACACACATTATCACACTCACACACATTCCTACACAAATCCCAACTCGCATGCAGACACAACTTTACACACATTGTCTCCCACTCGCAGACACACACATAGCCCACAACAACAACAACAACAGAATAGTCCACGGTTGGTTGATGTAGTTTGACTGACGTTGGTGTGGTTGAGTGGGTGACCGTCCTGAGCAGACCAGGCAGCAGGTAAAGCTCTCCATCATAACAGCCCAGCAGTGCAGAGCGCTGCTCCCCCGGCGTGCTCGGTCCGGCCTCGTTAGTCAGCTGTCCCCAGGCGTGCTCCACCTCCACGTCACATCCCACCGCCTGGCATCTGTTTCCCAGCCGGGCCTATCCCCATGGAAACCCCCCCCCCCCCCACCCACCCACCCCCTGGCGGGCCGCGTGATTGGCTGGTTGATGGGCTTGTTTACAGCGGGCGCGGAGCTGGAGACAGCAGATGAGGGCTGGAGGTCGAGGCAGCATGTCCTGCTGGAGGCTCTGAGAGGGTCCTGACAGGAGCGGGGGGGGGGCAGCAGAGCACCACCGGGGGGTGGGTGGGTGACGGGGGACGTGGTCTCCCCGGTGGGAGCAGCACCGGCAACGGGAGCTGGAGGAGGAGGAGGTCGTTGCCGGGGGAAACGCTGAGATGCTCTGGGGAGCGTCGTACTCCTGGCTCTGCACTTGTTTTTCGTAGGTATTGCCGCCGTCTCTCGCTGCTGACCGCTCGGAGGAGAGGGCTCCAGGAGACGCTCGCTTCTCAGCCTCTCCCTCGCGGCACCTGTCAGCCCCGTCTCGTCTCCCCCTCCTCTCGTCTCCCCCTACTCCCGTCTCCCTCTCGTCTCCCCCTCGTCTCGTCTCCCCCTCCTCTCGTCTCCCCCCGTCCCCCTGGGCTCTAACCCTCGGTGGTGCTGGTGTTGCAGGTCGCGGGCGCTGCCCAAGCTGAAGGAGACGTCGAGTCATGAGTCCCTGCTGAGCCCGGGCAGCGCCGTGGAGGCCCTGGACCTGGCCATGGAGGACAACGTCTACATCAAGCCCCTGCACAGCAGCATCCTGGGGCAGGAGTTCTGCTTCGAGGTACCGTACCGCGCCGGACCTCCGGTTTTCCTTGGTGTCCTTCGGTGTCTTTATTTGTCAGCGGACCGCACAGAACGAGATTCAGCCCAAATCACACGCAGTGCAGATTTAGCCTCCCATGTGAAGCGACAGACTGCGGCCATGTTGTTTTCAACGCAGCAAAGCGTGGAAACGGAATGTTTTTCTGCTCGCTTCAGAATCAGACTTTCCATCGGCGGTCCCAGGACAGATACGTCACAGGGAGGTCACCTCACCTGCGTTCCTCTCGCTTGTGAGGGGGAACACACAGGTGTCTCTCTGAAGGGAACACCTGGAGTCTAGAGAAGAAACATCTAAATGGTTGTGTTGTATGTGGTGAAATATTTACAATTCCAGGTATATTATATGTATTTAACCTTTATGTATTCAGGTCTAGTTTAATAGGGCTCCTCTTGACCCCTGATTGCAGCATAAATGCACAAACGAATTACATAAATATTATTGTTATGGTTGTGATTGTGATTATGATGACGATTATTTTAAAAGAAAAGGCGCCACGACTTGACAACCAGAAGGGAGGGATTCAGCAGTGCTTGTGTTCCGCCTCCAGCCAGCTGCACGTGGTTCCTCACCAGGGGAGAGTTTAACTCTTTGACGTTCCCTGGGTGACAGGTGACCTACTCGGGAGGAACAAAGTGTTTCAGCTGCACCTCCATGTCTGAGAGGGACAAATGGATGGAGAACCTGAGGAGAACCATCCAGCCCAACAAGGTAGGAGACTCGTCTAGAGAAGGCGGTGACATCGTCTGCATACAGAACACAAAGCGTGGGCCATGCCGTTGGAATCAGCCTCCGTTCTGAGTTGACCTCCAAAAGCTGCTCCAACTAGAACACTGTAGAAATAGACCCTTGGTAGCTAAGGTTGGTTGAACTTTATCAGAAAGAGTGGGTTAGATGTTGGTGGAACAGGAGGCGCACATGGAAGAAGACATGTTAAAACATAAAACTTAATCAATACATTTTGCAGAGGAAATCAGATCAAAACATCTCCCTTCACACAGAGAACCGACATTTGGAAAATGTATTATCGAGTCAATAGAATCACCAGAACAGAATAGAATCAGGGAAATGGAGCGCATTCGATTAGGACTGCTCTTTTTCAATCCAAATATGATTATTCCTGGTAATATATGTTTTATGGCGGCCTTGGTCCTTCACGGTCAGCCCAGCGAGGACGGTGGGGTGGGGTTCAGGGGGCGACCGGGGGGGCCGTGGGGTTCAGGGGGCGACCGGGGGGGCCGTGGGGTTCAGGGGGCGACCGGGGTGGGCGGTGGGGTTCAGGGGGCGACCGGGGGGGGCCGTGGGGTTCAGGGGGCGACCGGGGGGGCGGTGGGGTTCAGGGGGCGGTGGGGTTCAGGGGGCGACCGGGGGGGGCCGTGGGGTTCAGGGGGCGACCGGGGGGGCGGTGGGGTTCAGGGGGCGACCGGGGCCCTCTGAAGCGCAAGGGGGGGGGGGGCCTCCGCAGCACCATGGCCGCACGCCACCGCTCACCGCTCTGCTTTCCCCCGCCGACAGGACAACTGCCGGCGCGTGGAGAACCTGCTGCGCCTGTGGATCATCGAGGCCAAGGACCTCCCGGCCAAGAAGCGCTACTTCTGCGAGCTGTGCCTGGACGACACGCTGTACGCGCGCACCACCAGCAAGACGCGCCACGACAGCCTGTTCTGGGGCGAGCACTTTGACTTCTCCGGCCTGCCGCCGGTGCGCAGCCTCACCGTGCACATCTACCGCGACGCCGACAAGAAGAAGCGGAAGGAGAAGAACAACTACGTGGGGCTGGTCAACATCCCCGTCTCCACGGTGACGGGCCGGCAGTTCGTGGAGAAGTGGTACCCGGTGAGCACGCCCACCGCCGCCAAGGCCAAGGGCGGCGGGCCCTCCATCCGCATCAAGTCGCGCTACCAGAGCGTCAGCGTGCTGCCCATGGAGCAGTACAAGGAGTTTGCCGAGTTCATCACCAACAACTACGGCATGGTGTGCTCCGTGCTGGAGCCCGTCATCAGCGTCCGCAACAAGGAGGAGATGGCCTGCGCCCTGGTGCACATCCTGCAGAGCACCGGCCGCGCCAAGGTCTGGTGTTACCGCGTTACCGTGTCGCTAGCTAGCGTAGTGGTACTGTGTAGCGCAGTATAACGTTAGCCAGGAGGCTACCGAGAGCTAGCATAGTGATACTGTGTAGCACAGTATAACGTTAACTAGGAAGCTGCCTAGAGCTAGCATGCTGGTGCTGTGTAGCGCAGTATAACGTTAACTAGGAAGCTGCCTAGAGCTAGCATAGTGATACTGTGTAGCACAGTATAACGTTAACTAAGAAGCTGCCTAGAGCTAGCATGGTGTCATAGCATCGTAGGCTAGCAAGTACCGAGCACTAGCATAACATGTTACTGTGTAGCATAGCAGAGTAGCCCAGTATAAATGACTGTACTTGTACTGCTGAGATGTTAGTCAGAAATGTAATCTTCTAGCTATACAGTCCTGGTGGCCCTCAGAGTGTTGAGTTCCCCGCGGTCTCCTGGGTGTGTGCAGGACTTCCTGACGGACCTGGTGATGTCCGAGGTGGACCGCTGTGCGGACCACGACGTGCTGATCTTCCGGGAGAACACGCTGGCCACCAAGGCCATCGAGGAGTACTTGAAGCTGGTGGGACAGAAGTACCTGCATGACGCACTGGGTGAGCAGAACCACGCCTCGCACAGCGCCGTCTGAGCAGAACCTGATGTGGAGAACCTCATGTGTAGAACCTGATGTGAAGAAGCTGTGTGGAACCCGAGAACAAGTACCGACAGACCGAGGTCTTTTTCTGTCATTAAATATCAGAACATTATGCCAGCCTGTTTCCTAACATCTTAGAGACGTCTGAGAGAACGATCCAGGCCTATTTCAGTTATTATTTGTCAATAAACATGTATGATAGCCTATTATATCAAGTTTCAGTTGGAAAGCGGGTTTGATGTTCAGTGAGAAGGTAAAAGATGCGTAAGGGAGCTATGAAAAGACCCAACGATACCCGACACCGCGTCCCAGCCCGGCCTCTGACCCGGTCCCCGGCACGGACTTCATCCATATGTGATACTGCCT
>JAXIVH010000007.1:11740141-11775141 GCA_036785325.1 Urophycis tenuis | reverse complement strand
AAAGGCTTTTAAAGTTTCAACATTGCGTATCAGTCACGTTAACGGGTCGGTCCTGGACTATTGGTCCACCACGGGCCCTTCCTATTGGCCAGAGAACCAGTCAGTCAACACACCGCTGGACACCAGCTGCACTGGGACTCACTGGTGGACTACAAACAGGAAGTGATGTCACTTCAGGGCGAGCTTGCTAACGATGTCTCCGCCCCCCCCCACACAGCGAGGTGCGCAGCCTCAAGTCCCCTCCCCCGGACCCCCCGGAGCCGGCCTACGGGCGCGGCGGCCGCGGCGGACCCCTGCTGGGCAAGCAGCACCCCTCCACCCTCAGCATGAGCTTCTCGGAGCAGGAGGAGCGCGAGGCCACCCTGCCCCCCAACGCCCGCAGCCTCTCCCTGGTGGACCTCCAGGACCCCCATCCCCACTCCGCCGGCAGCGCCAGCTCCCAGGGGCCCCCGCTGCACCAGGAGCCCCCGCCCAGGCTCAGCAGGGCCGGCTCGCAGGTGTCCGTGGGACACCCGGGGCACCAGCTGTCCCACTCCCACCCCCTCGCCCCGCACGCCAGGGCCGGCGCCGCCGCCCGGGACCAGGGCCTGCTCCCCCAGAGCGCCCCCCAGGTGCGGCGGCCCCTCCACCAGCCCCTGACGCAGCAGCGCAGCCTGCAGCCGCTGTCCTTCCAGAACCCCGTCTACCACCTCAGCAACCAGGCGCCCGGCCACGCCCCCGGCCTGCAGGGGGCGGACTCCAGCTCAGAGAACCTGAGCACTGGGAGTTCCCACACCTCCCGCAGCCGCGCCCCCACCGAGAGCTCCGAAGAGCTGAGTGGCGCCGGCAGCCAGCTGGGGGTCAGGGGTCGCGTGGCGTCCAGCAGCAGCCTGGAGGACTTTGGCGGCGGGGGGAGCGGCCGGCGGAGCGTGCAGAGTGACGGATGCCCCGCCCCCCGGCGCCCCGCCCCCGCCCAGGACCCGCCCCTGACGGCGGTGGCGGTCCCGCGGCAGAGCACCGCCACGGGCACCGCCCACATCGTCCGGGTGGAGCAAAGCCGGCCGGCGGGCGTGCGTACGCCCAGGCCCCTCCCCAACAGTGGCTCCGCCCACAGCAGCTGCAGCACGCACACTGAGCCCGCCAGCAGCTCGCCACGCGACGCCGTGCCCGGCCCGGCGGCCGCCACGGCGGGCCAGACAGTGGCCCCAGGGGGTCCGCCGGGACCGGGTCAGAACGCTCCGGGCCAGGCCCCCAGGCCGCTGGGCTCAGTGGAGAGCCCGGTCCCAGCGCTCAGGAGACAGCAGGTAACACACGCTGTGTACACACAAACACACACCAAATACGCATTAAAAGGTCAGAAACACAGAGAAACTGACGGAGATGTAGTGAACTATAAAAACAACTGTCCAACATGATCAGAGGACACGGAGGTGAGACTCCAGACAGCCCCTCTGAGGATGCTGTGAGCTAAAGGTCCAGAACCTTCCACCATGAGGGCTGCAGAATCATCTGTATTTATAGGACTGTATATCCAGGTGTTTGTGTGTCCCCGGGGGCAGCAGACCTACAGAATTTCGTCTCCTTTCTCTCAGGTCCAGTCTCCCGCGGAGACGGTTGCCATAGAAACTGTCACCATGTCGCCGGTGGAGAGGACTGCTGCCTGGGTCCTCAACAATGGCCAGTATGAGGAGGAGGAGGAGCTTGAGACGGCAGGAGCAGCAGGAGCAGCGGGAGGAGCAGGAGCAGGAGCAGGGGCAGCAGCAGCAGCAGCAGGAGCAGGAGGAGGCAAGGACGAGAGCCGAAACTCTGAAAAGGTGAGGAGAACCGGGTTCTGTGGTGTTGGAACCATCACACACACACCTGGTGCGATCAGTAAGAAAGGAAAGAAAGAGAGAGAGAGAGAGAGGGAGGGAAGGAGAGAGAGAAAATGAGATTTGATTTAGTTGATTTATTCACATACATGATACATGATACAGAGACGGTAATGAAATGTCCATGCACGAGACTGTGAGTGAGTGAAGTGATAAAGCTGAGTGAGAGACACAGGGTGGTGCTGTAGAGACACACTGGCCCTGGTTCTTCTCTGAGTGGTAGCAGTGGTTCCAGCACTGGACTCACAGTAGGACCAGTACCAACAGTACCGTCGACCCAGTGAGTACTCAGAACCCCCCCCCTCCCACCTCCAGTACGAGCAGGAGATCGCCAAGCTGAAGGAGCGCCTGCGCGCCTCCGGGAGGAGGCTGGAGGAGTACGAGCGCCGACTGGCCGCGCAGGAGCAGCAGATGCAGCGCCTCCTGCAGGAGTACAAGGGCCGCCTGGAGGACAGCGAGGAGCAGCTGAGGAGGCAGCAGGACGACAAGGACAGCCAGATGAAGGGCATCATCTGCAGGTGAGAAGGGGGGGTGTTTATATCACCTTTAAAACACAAAGTTTGTAAACTGCTTTTAGATGTCCAATGAAATGAATATATGTGATTATATATGATAATGTCATTTATATATATGTGTGTGTGTGTGCGTGCAGATTGATGGCGGTGGAGGAGGAGCTACGGAGGGACCATGCAGAGATGCAGGCCGTGATCGACGCCAAGCAGAAGATCATCGATGCTCAGGTAACCCCTAACCCTTGACCCCTGAGAGGCACCACTGGTAATAGAAATACGAACCTGTTGTCTTATTTTGTACCATTACATGATTAAACTACAGAGATGATGGCACATTTTAACAAAACTAATTTAAATCTAAACTCCACAACACGTGTGTGAGCTGAAGAGTTATCCTGCTGCGTATCCATTCTTGTCAAACGTTCCCTCTTCCTGGGCTTCTATAAGCCCCGCCCACCTCCTGTGGTTACCTCTCCCCCCTCTCCTCCTTCCTGTGACCACAGGGTTGAGACCAGGACTAACTCAGTCGCAAGCTACCGCTAACATTAACGCTCACGCTAATTCCCTTTGGAGTTATAATGAATGGAGGGAGCCAGGGCCATGCTGTAGTGTCTGTGGGGTGACAAACCATCTGACCCACTCCATCCCTTACCTGAGTATGCCACACACACCCTCAGTAACACTGCAGAAGCTCTTTTAGGGCTAACCCAGTTCAAACCACTCTTCTAGGCTAGCTAACATAATGGGCGTGGCTAACTCAGTGGGTGTGGCTAACAGGCGGCGCAGCTCTACCACATTACACTCCCTCCACTTCGTAATAACTCGTGGTGGCTCCCTGAGAGGGTGTGCCCGGCCACAGAATCACCCACTCCGGGTTCCCGTGGCTGGGGAACCCTGCCCCCGGATGGGGAACCCTGGCCGGTTCTGTGGGTCAGATGAGGTGATTTTGATCCCTGTGTCCTGCTGAATTACAGGTCAGTAGGGGATCTGATCTTAACCAATCAGGCAAGTAAGATCGTAGCCCCTCCCCTGCTCTCCCTTTGCACAAGCCCCGCCCTCCACCTCCACCCCCCCCACCCCCTGCCCGCGGCCCCCACCCCCCCACCCCCCCTCGCTGGATTTAACCCCAAACTGTGATGACATCATCCCACACCCCCCCCCCCCTCTTCTGTATTGGCTGGAACAAGACTGGACCCGGGCACACTGTGCAGTGATTGGTCGATACACGTTGCTTGACACATGTGTTTGGCTGAAGCGTCTCATGGGGACCCCTGAGGATGGGGGGGCCGTGTGTTGTGTGGCTATGATGTGTACTGCCTCTCCACTTCCTCTGCTTATTACTCCCCCCCCCTCACCCCACCTGCTCCTCCCCTCCATGTTGACCCCTGACCCCTGACCCCCCCCCCCCCCCAGGTCTGTTGTTATTTTGAGTTATGAAAGACTTCAAACTAAAACAGCTGAAGGACAGTGTAAGATAGGCCAAGCTGATGGTTTCAGTGCGGATGCAAGGCTTTTATTTTGAAACTCCCATTATAAGCAAAATTAACATGCAACAAGGCAAAAACTAACTCACTACTCTGTTATGTAAGACTCTTCTGGAAAACTTATTTCTTGACAATGAGATTCTTGGAAGTCGTTAGCATGGCGTCGTTAGCGAGCCTTCCTAATGTGAACCAATCACAGCGCAATGACTGTGACTAGAGATGAGCCTCCAGTGTTTCTTCACCAAGAAGCTTCCACCAGGCAGCCAGACTCACGGCCTCCACCTGCTCTACCTCTGAGGCCAAACCATTTCAGTGTTGGCTTAAGGTGAACCGATCACTGCTGTCAGGTGACAACAGAACAAACGTGTCATGTGACCCAAGGAGGCGTGTCATCAGCTGTCCGTCACACAGTGTTCATACCTGACAACAGAGATTGACCATAGCTTCCACCTCCACCTGTGTAACCCTTGCTCGTTCTACCGTCTCTCACTGTCTCTATCTCGCGCTCTCTCGCTCTTTCTCTCTTTCTCTCTGTCTCTCCCTCTCTCCCCCCTCCAGGAAAAGAGGATTAGCTCTCTGGACGCGGCGAACTCCCGGCTGATGTCGGCGCTGACGCAGGTGAAGGAGCGGTACAGCATCCAGAATCTCCGCAACGGCCTGTCGCCCACCAACCCCACCAAGCTGTCCATCACCGAGAACGGCGAGTTCAAGAACAGCAGCTGCTGATTGGTCGGCAACCACCCAGACCGGCCCGCCCCCCCCTCCCGGGAAAGGGGCGTGGTGTAATCTCAGTGAAGCCCCGCCCCTATTTGGACATTAAAGGGCGGGAGGGGCTCTAGGACAGGAATGGGCACACAAAGAATGTCTACATAGAGAGATATATCTATATCTATATATATATATGGTGAATATGTATGTATATAGGTGGTGTATAGAGACGACAACGTCCTGGAATACTGACTTAGTACTCCGCCTGCGGCGCTACTTCCTGTCCGGGGGAGTCCCAACTTCCTGTCCAGAAGAAAAAGCACAGAGATGAATGCTGCGAGAAGGAGAGTATAAAAACAGAAACGACACAAACCAAATCAACGCAAGAGCTCTGTTTTATATATCAACTATTTTTTATGCTTTTTGGGTTGTTGTTTTTTTTCCTTTATAATTTCAAATTTGTGCTTGTTTTTTGTTGTTTTGTTGTATAGTCGTTGAGGTTTGAAGGCCTGCGTTCCTCCAGAGTGGAGCGGTGAGGGGGGGGGGGGGGCTTCTGTTTCTGGGAGGAGGTTTTAATTTATTCCTATGTCGTCAACGCACTAGCGAGTCCAGCGAGTGGATTTTGTACCCTGTTGCTAACTACTGTCACCGCTGATCGCCGATCGCTCCTCCTCCTCCGAGGGACCTCCTGTTTCCGCGTTTAACCCCCACCCACACAGTTTGTCTGGTGTTTAGAATAAAATCTGCCTGTATGCCTTTGCCTGCTGTTGTCTCTCTGGTTGCCTGGTTACGTGTACCGCTGATGATGCCGCTCATGATGTAGTTTAATGTAAGACCTCGAGTTCCCTCGGACCTCTGGGCCAAGGACCCCACCTTAGACCACGCCCCCCTGGGACCTCTGGGGTCCAGGACCCCACCTCAGACCACGCCTCCCTCGGACCTCTGGGGTCCAGGACCCCACCTCAGACAACGCCTCCCTCAGACCTCTGCGCCCAGGACCCCGCCTCCCTCAGACCTCTGCGCCCAGGACCCCACCTCAGACCACGCCTCCCTCTGACCTCTGGGGTCCAGGACCCCACCTCAGACCACGCCTCCCTCGGACCTCTGCGCCCAGGACCCCACCTCAGACCACGCCTCCCTCTGACCTCTGGGTCCAGGACCCCACCTCAGACCACGCCTCCCTCCGACCTCTGGGTTCAGGACCCCACGCGTGGGCTGATGTAGCTATTATTTTTTACATAACTTCCATAGTGTTTAACCACAATTCATAACCACAAACAAGAACAACTACTTAGCGTTGTGTGATGGTCATACAATCACTGAACTGTTAATATCATGAACACCTATTTTTACTCAATTAGGGCACCAGACAACATTTGAGACCTGACCTTAGCCCTCATAAGTGTCTGGGATGCATCTAATTTTAGTTTACATAATAAAGTGATGTATATACTGTAGCTTATAAACACAGGTTAAAAACAATGATCTAAATGCACAAGTTGGTGTTGCTCTGTCGACTCCGGTCCAGTAGGGGGCGATGTGCACACAAGTTGTTTCATATTCGATTAAAAACAACCAGAAGAAGTCTTCCGTGCTGGGTCTGCTGTTTATGATTCGGTTCGAGAGCAAAGTGAAGAGCAAAAACCTACGTTCTCGGACCGCGTATTAAGGTAGGTAGTATCTTGTGTTCATCGACATGGACCGTAGCTTTCTAACGGAACCATTTGTTGCCCTGTGTGGATGCTCGGATGACGGGGAGACTGCAGTCTGCAGGAAGGAGCAAGTCGGGGGAAGCTACCGTGCATTCAGCTTGTTTATATATCTATATGATGCAATGTATTGATAGTGACTCATATTTAACACCTGCGCCCAGGCTCATTCTATCGTACCGTAGCTGTGTATGGAATTAGCAGTGTTTAACTGTTGTATTTAACCGTCTTTAGTCTGTTTCATGTATGTCTAGCTAGTAGCCCAAAGCTACCACTAGGTGGTGCTGTCGTTTGAATGCTTGTAAGTATTGTCGTATTCGTATAGTCGTCATCGTTTAATGACGTCCAGCCGAACGTGGCTCTGGATGGAGGCCTGAAGGGAGCGGTGCGGGATACTTTCAGAGCCTCGCTGGTTTCTCCACAGAGGTGCAGGTCCCCATTGCAGGATGGCGGACATCAAGAACTTCCTGTATGCCTGGTGTGGTAAGAAGAAGCTCACCCCGAGCTACGACATCCGCGCGGCCGGCAACAAGAACCGCCAGAAGTTCCTGTGTGAGGTGAGGCCTCACCCCTACAGGGGACCGGCTCCCCACGGTCCAAAGCCAGGCCCCTGGTTCTGTTTCAGGCCATGGCCAGCCTGGAGAGGCTCCTTTTGGGCCGTGACACACCCAAGTATTTAGTGCGGTAAAGTAAAACTAAAATAATAATTTCCCCTTCTGGGATGAGAAAATTAAATCCCATGGTGATGTATTACCGAAGGTGAATCTTCGGTAATACATTCTCTTTGGCATCTAAAACATGGGAGATTGAGACCCCTACAGACCCCTACATTTAGCGGGTGAGCCCTCCATTTGGTGGGTGACATCATCCCTCAGCCTGTTGTCCGTACCTCTGAGGCAGCATGTTGTTGACCCCGCCCTCCACAGGTCCGCATCGAGGGCTTCAACTACACCGGCATGGGGAACTCCACCAACAAGAAGGATGCCCAGTCCAATGCGGCCCGCGACTTTGTCAGCTACCTGGTCCGGACCGGGGAGATGGACGGCGCAGAGGTCCCGGCGCTGGGGGTGAGGCTGGCTCCTCTGTCCTCGCCGGTCAGGGGGCGGGGTTAACGATGACCACCGTGACTAGTGTCCCGGTCTGAGGCCCAGTACTTAGAAGGATAATAATTAAAAAATATATAAAATAATAATGTAAAGGACTTTCCTGTGACTTTCCTGATGATGTTGAACTACTCTCATCTTAAAAATGGTGTGTGTGTGTGTGTGTGTGTGTGTGTGTGTGTGTGTGTGTGTGTGTGTGTGTGTGTGTGTGTGTGTGTGTGTGTGTGTGTGTGTGTGTGTGTGTGTGTGTGTGTGTGTGTGTGTGTGTGTGTGTGTGTGTGTGTGTGTGTGTGTGTCAGGCCAGTGTTAGCGTACCGGACGGGGCTCCCCCTGGTGGTGATGGAGAGACCTACGGCAGTCTGCCCTCGAGTGGGCCGCTTCCCCCCCACATGGTGTTGAAGTCTGAGCACGGTAGGACTCATTCAACTTCCATATTCTCCACACACACACACGTCAAGTTCAAAGCTAATAGTTATTCTGTGTGTTGTTTACTTTGTTGGTGCACAACACAGCTCTCTTTGTCTGACTATAAAGCATGTTTGTGTGTGTGGGTCCATCTCTTTTTCCTGCTCTTGGTTCTGGAACAGATAACGGTTCTGATTTTGGTCCTGGTCCCGGAGCTCCTGGTTCTGGTTACTCAGGAGGAGGAGGAGCCTGTGGAGGAGGAGGTGCAGGAGGAGGTGCTCCATGGGAGCGAGGGGCCAACCTGCAGGAATACTACGCTCGAAAGGACGAACAGGAAGCCAAAGCGGTAGGTCACATCCTGTTTCTCCTTTCCTGATTGGCGATGCTGCTGCAGACGACCCGTCTGGGTGGGCTAACGGCCCAGTCGGTGCTTCGTGTCCCGGTCAGTGGTCTGGTTTCACGGCGTCCGTCTCCGCCAGACCCCAGCAGCCGGTCGGGCGTAGCGTAGCATCACTGCCATGTGTCCTGCGTGTCCTCAGACGCTGGAATCGGAGGAAGTGGACCTAAACGCTGGTCTCCATGGCAACTGGACCCTGGAGAACGCTAAGGCTCGGCTGAACCAGTTCTTCCAGAAGGAGAAGATGACCTCAGAGTATAAGTACAGCCAAGTGGGCCCCGACCACAACAGGTCAGCAAACACGAGGATAATGTGTATACTATTACGGAGCTGTATGTATAACAGCATTAGAGAGCTGTTATTAGTGAGAAAAACCCTCCAATTCTAAGGCTAAAATGTTGCAGCCAGTACAAAGCCCACAGTACCCAGGGACCTGATTCACATCCCATTTGGGGTTCTTGATGGCTCTCCCTCCCTGGCTCTTTGGGGAGAAGGCTGGGCCATTTCTCTGCCTGCTGTAATGGATGACACATCCCACCCCCAGGGAAGAGAGGGAGGGAGCATAAAGAGGGGAGGCGTTTCTTGAGTTGTTTATTTTTTTTAATCTGGCTCTCACTCGCTCTGTACTGCTCTCAAGCTCTCATCAGGGCTGGGCCCATTCTGGTACTGTCCCAGTGGACCTGTGGCGTTTTTATACCGAGGGAAACTGTTTTCACTGCTCGCATTTACGTGATGGGAACATCCCTATTGCTTAGGGCACAATGGTTCAGCCCAAAAAGGGTGTTCTACACTGTGAGTGCTAGATTATCACAAATCACAAACAATATCAAGGATACGCTGGCATTATGCTAAGCTAACTGTTTTTACTGTGTGTTGATGGGCAAGAAGGCCTGTATGTTCTTCTGCTGGACTGCTGCTGACTTTGAGATCTCCAGTGTGTGTGTGTCTGTGTGGAGCCTGCACACACACACTGAGAGTGCACAAGACCTACAATCTCATCATTCTGGGAGCTACAGACTCCAGCTCTCATGTATGATGTCAAAACTCCAACATATCCTACTTGAAACCAACCCAGACACGCGCACTAGCTTACTTTAAGTGTAATGTGTTGGTAGCTTATTTTAAACCAACCCATTTGGCTGATATTATGCTAAGCATTAGCTCATTGTCCTTTTAACAGAACACCTGTGTTAGCTAATTGTTAGCCAAACCTGTTAGCTGATTTTACACTACACTAAATTACACTACACATAAGACACACATTCATATAAGTAGCGTAGTAAGACTTTACACAAACATCAAACTGGAGTGGCTAGGAAAGAGGCTAGCAGAGTTAATTCTCCCAATCAGACGGAGAGGACGGGCGGCGCACCAGAATTCACAGCCAATCAGACATGGCACGACGTTTAGATGGACTAAATGCGTCCCATGGGTGTGTGTGCGTTTGCTCGGCGTTTGGTCGTGACTTCTGGTGTGGCCGTCTCCGTCGTAGGGCAGAGTCAGGGGTTCGATGATGATTGGATGATTTCAAGTCTGGCAGAAAAGCATACAGGCGCCCCCCTGTGGGCAGACCGGAGCGCTGCAGGCTGCAGACAGCCAGTGGGTGAGTGAATCCAACCCGCTGTTCATATTCAATCAACCGTAATGCCGTCGGTGCCCGGGGAGCTAACCATCACGCTATGAATTGTGGGTGTTTTTCCGTTATCAGGAGCTTCATAGCAGAGATGCAGTTGTTCGTGAGACAACTGGGCAGAAGTAAGTTTGTTTTTAAGTTTGATTTAAATACAGTCAAGTTAGATTTATACAACTCAAACTTACAACTCAGAATTACAGCCTCAATAACAGGCTTCATTAGTCTACATTAAATTAAACTAGCCATTAGCCCTTATAAGAGCAGGGACAACTTCCAGAAATTAGCCAGAGGAGCAGAGAAAACTTTGAGAAAGATCACTCCTTCCAGCGACCATCTGAAAAATGTCAAAGTATGACGGTTCAGGTGGACCCAGGGTGGGTTTGCTCATGGTCCTTGTGGGAATGACGAGGCTGACCAGGTGCTGGTGGTGATTGTGGTGTTCCCCAGAGGTGACGGGCCGGGAGCATGGGTCCAACAAGAAGCTGGCGGCCCAGTCGTGCGCCCTGTCCCTGGTGAGGCAGCTGTACCACCTGGGCGTGGTGGAGGCCTACACCGGCATCACCAAGAAGAAGGAGGGTGAACACGTAGGTCCCAGCTCTTCCTCGCTACTCCGTCCTCCTGAGGACCCACTGGCCTGTAGGCTAACCCCTGGTTGTTGGACTATGTTATAAGGCCTACAAGTCTACCATTTTCTCTCTTCTTCTTCTTTGTTTAAAAGTGGAGTTTTTATACCTCTGTATAGTATAGCATGTTTTTGGTCAAGTGGTCTGCTGACCTTTTTTAAAGGTTTTAAAAACACAAGCATGCATCTTCTGGTCTCCTCTCTGATCCCTGGTTCTCTGGTCTGTTGTGGTCCCAGCTGGAGCCCTACGACGTCAAGCTGTCCCCGGACCTGGAGCCCCAGCTGATGAGTCTCATGACGGAGCTGGGGGTGACCATCCCTCCACCCGTAAGATAAACCAGGGACCACAGCTCCACTGTGTGTGCATCTGGTATCCTATTGGACGGTTCTGCTGTGTATCTGGTTTACTACTGGACTGTTTATCTGTGTATCTGGTGTCCTATTAGACGGTTCATTTGTGTATCTGGTCTCCTATTGGACGGCTCATATGTGATGTGTGTTCTTGTCTCCAGCCAGAAGACCCGGCTGCCCCACCAGTATCTCTAATCCAGGGCAAGATGGCATCGTTTGAGCCGTCCCAGCGGCAGGTGGGGGTGGGCGTGGTGCCCTGGTCTCCCCCTCAGGTCAACTGGAACCCCTGGACCAGCAGCAATATTGATGACGGGCCCCTGGCCTTTGTGAGTCTCCCCAGAGCCACGTTACAGATGTTGGAGTTACCAGATGTTCATGTTATGGCCATGTTTGTGTACATCTGTCAACATGATGATGATGGTGGTCTGCGTTTCCTCCCCAGTGCACCCCAGAACAGATCAGCTCTGACCTCCAGAGCCAACTCAGTTACCAGCACGAGCACAACGAGAGCATGACCAAGGCAAGTTCACCGTACCTGTATCATGGGAAATGTTGTTTGAAATGGCATTTCAGTCTGCCCTCTAGAACCATGTAGCCTGGAATCTACATTTCGGAGAGGGGAAAATGGTCCAGTGCAACTTCTTTGTCTTTTTGGTTTTACAAAACACCTGTTTGAGATGTAGAGTTGAGGACATCTCTTGTGTGTGTGTCTGTGTCCAGATTCTGTCTGAGCGCGAGGGCCTGCCGGTGAAGCAGTTCGAGCAGCAGATCATGTCAGCCCTGGAGGGCAACTCGGTGGTGATCATCAGAGGCGCCACCGGCTGCGGGAAGACCACCCAGGTGCCTCAGTACATCCTGGACCGTTTCATCACCAGCAGCCACGCCGCGGACTGCAACATCGTGGTCACCCAGGTAACCGTCGCCATGGCGCCCCCGTCCGTTACACCCAACAGGAAGTGAGGCTTGTGGTGAGGAGATGACGATTAAAATGGACGTCCATCTTTAATGATTTAATCAGCGATCAATTTAATTGATTCATTAATTTCAGAGTGATTCAACCAAATTGATGTGGTTTTATGAAACTAGTTTACTGAACAGATAACTTTGATGTTTGATGTCAGTGAACTAAACCATTTGAGGAATCTGTGCTTGTTGGTTTACCCAATCAGACGGTCAGCCTGTGATGTGTTTCCTGTTTCCTGTGTGCAGCCGCGGCGCATCAGCGCGGTGTCTGTGGCCGAGCGGGTGGCCTATGAGAGGGGGGAGGAGATAGGGAACAGCTGCGGCTACAGTGTTCGCTTCGAGTCCATCCTCCCACGGCCCCACGCCAGCATCATGTTCTGCACCGTGGGTAAGCCCCCCTCGTGTTCTGATCCAGTTCTAGTACACGTCAACAGAAACACCTGGTGCTGACTGTGTGTGTGTATACGCTGCAGGTGTGTTGCTTAGGAAGTTGGAGACGGGAATCCGAGGGATCAGTCATGTGATTGTGGACGAGATCCACGAGAGAGACATCAACGTGAGTCTTGGGTCCAGTGGGGCTCATTTTCAGATTGAGAACACTCTTCATTATGTCTTGGTCTGAAAACGGTTTGACAATAAAGTTGGGTAAATATGGCTGCAGTCCATGCGGTGCCTCCGTTTACGGCCCTGGTCCTGGCCGTGTCTTACGAGTATCCTCTTGTCTGGCAGACGGACTTCCTGATGGTGGTCCTGCGGGACGTGGTACAGACCTACCCGGACGTCCGTGTCCTCCTGATGTCGGCCACCATCGACACCAGCATGTTCCAGGACTACTTCTTCAACTGCCCCATCATCGAGGTGCACGGACGCACCTTCCCCGTGCAGGGTAGGGACCCCTCCTCTGACTGGCTACCTGGCGTGTGGGCCGGTGTGTGTGTGTGACGTGTCTGTGTTCCCTCAGAGTACTACCTGGAGGACTGCATCCAGATGACACACTTTGTTCCACCGCCCAACGACCGCAAGAAGAAGGACAAGGATGAGGAGGGAGGAGACGAGGACGTAAGAAAACCTCTGCACCGTACACGTCAGTAGTGGTCTGCGGCATCACCAATACAAACCGATCAGGAACGGCCGAGTCCGGTCGTGTCCCTGCAGCGTGTGGCCCAGGCCGACGGTAACGTGTGAGCATGTGCTGCGTTTCCCCCAGACCAACTGCAACGTGCTGTGTGGGCCGGAATACACGGCGGACACCAAGCGCTCCATGGCCCTGATGAGCGAGAAGGAGACCTCCTTTGAGCTGGTGGAAGCGCTGCTCAAGTACATCGAGACCCTGCAGGTGGTGGGTGCCGTTCTGGTCTTCCTGCCTGGCTGGAACCTCATCTACTCCATGCAGAGACACCTGGAGATGAACCCGCACTTTGGTACGCAAACAAATGTACCCAAACCCCTGTGGCACTCACAAAGACACAGAATGTGTCGTTTTCATTTCTGCTCCAGGATCAGTCTTATCTCACCTTAAGAGGCGATAGCTGAAGCTCTTCTCTCAACTAAGACCTGCAGAATGCTAACAGAGTATCGTTGATGTTGTAATACTGAAGCACGGCTCCATGTTGCTCCTCCAGGAAGTGCGCGGTATCGCATCCTCCCCCTCCACTCCCAGATACCGCGGGAGGAGCAGAGGCGCGTGTTTGACCCGGCGCCCGACGGAGTCACCAAGGTGTGTGGGTGGACCTCCTGCTGCTCACACAGAACCAGCAATGTTCACAGTGACTTTCACCGACAACCCCATATGTCGTTCTACACCGCCTAACGGTTATCGGTTTAAGTGGTTAAGAGAAACCAAAGCTAAAATAGATCCTCATGTTAAGGGGCTGGCCCCGAATAATCACAGTAGTCTTCATTAGTTTTGTAATCGAACATCATATCATTACTTTCTGTTTGTCCTCTGGCCACATTATAACAGAAGTAACATCTTCTGATTAGTCTCTGGAGCTGTAATCCTCACACTCACCAGTACATTGATACCAGGTGGACAGTACATGGTTACTAGTGTCTCCTGGTGCTGTCAGCTCAGTGTTAAGCTCCAGTCTTCTGCCCCCTGCAGGTCATCCTGTCCACCAACATCGCAGAGACCAGCATCACCATCAACGACGTGGTGTACGTCATCGACTCCTGCAAGTAAGAAACACTGTGTTGATTCTGAATGTGGGTTTATTGACTGTATTTACCTTGTGTATTGACCTGTCAGTGTTTACCTTGGGTATTGACATGTCTGTTTACCTTGGGTATTGACATGTCTGTTTACCTTGGGTATTGACCTGTCTATTTACCTTGTATCGATGATATGTGTTTCTTTACTTTGGTGGAGTATTACCAATATGTATGTGTTTATTGACCATGTAGTTATTGTGTGTGTGTGTGCAGGCAGAAGGTGAAGCTCTTCACGTCCCATAACAACATGACCAACTATGCCACGGTGTGGGCCTCCAGAACCAACCTGGAGCAGAGGAAGGGACGGGCCGGCCGCGTCCGGGCCGGGTTCTGCTTCCACCTCTGCTCCCGCGCGCGCTTCGACAGGTACACGGCGCCCGGCCCCACCCGGGACACCGCTTTCCCCCACCCGCAGTACACCCCTCCCCCCCACCACCCATAGTTCAGCACTGTAGCTTGTAGTTCTGACCCTGGTGGTTGTAGTTCTGGTTATTGTAGTTCTGACCCTGGTCTGTGGCCCCGTCAGGCTAGAGCCCCACATGACTCCGGAGATCTTCCGGACCCCGCTCCACGAGGTGGCGCTGAGCATCAAGCTGCTGCGTCTGGGAGCCATCGGTCACTTCCTGTCCAAGGCCATCGAGCCCCCACCCCTCGACGCGGTCATCGAGGCGGAGTACACACTGAGAGGTACGGAGACGCGCTGCAAGAAACCAATTGTTAGCATGTTTTTAATGCCGTCGGCCTGTTAAATCTTGGAGCAAATAATGAGCTTGTTTTTAGCAAACTTGCTAGTTTTTAGTTGTTTGCTGTTTTGAGTGGACTGCTGGCTAGTGAACCAGGGCCTGGTGTCTGTTCCACCAGAACTGGACGCTCTGGACAGCAATGACGAGCTGACCCCTCTGGGCCGCATCCTGGCCCGCCTGCCCATAGAGCCGCGTCTGGGGAAGATGATGATCATGGGCTGCATCTTCAAGTGAGCTTTGCTCCTCCGTCTGCGTCTGAACACGCCGTCACTCACTGGAGTTACTAGCCTTATACTTAAGTTACAGGGCCCGTGGTCATGTGATCTGTGATGTCTCCCTCCAGCGTCGGGGACGCAGTGTGCACCATCTCTGCCGCCTCATGCTTTCCAGAGCCCTTCGTCAACGAGGGCCGTCGCCTGGGTTACGTCCACCGCAACTTTGCGGGCAGCCGCTTCTCAGACCACGTGGCCCTGCTTTCGGTGTTCCAGGCCTGGGACGACGTCCGGTAGGCCTCCCTGCAGACCAAGAGACCAGACCTACACCACAGCTTAACCACCAGACCTACACCACAGCTTAACCACCAGACCTACACCACAGCTTAACCACCAGACCTACACCACACCTTAACCACCAATAACTCATCTTAACCACGAGTATCCATCCCCACATCTTGACCACTAGTAACACCACATCTCGTATGTGTGTGTGTGCGTGCGTAGGATGAACGGCGAGGATGCCGAGAGGAACTTCTGTGAACACAAGCGTCTGAACATGTCCACCCTGAGGATGACCTGGGAGGCCAAGGTCCAGCTGAAGGACATCCTCATCAACTCGGGCTTCCCTGAAGGTGGCTGCTTCCTACCATGCAATGTTAAAACCATTTTGTATGATGTTTGTGTAGATGCTGATGATGTCTTCTTTTGGTCCGGGTTCTACGGGTCCAATGCAATGCAAATGGACTATTGGTGAATACACTGTGGTGCCCTCTGACGGTAGTGATTTCTGACAACGCGGGCCTCTCACATGAATGGATCCCATCCAGTGTCTGGGTCAAACTTCTCACGGCACCACAGACATCTTGGCTCCAGAGCTTCAGTTGGCCCGCGGATAGATATGGATCTGTTTTGATTGTCTTCAGACATTTGATATGTAACGTTGGTTATTGTTAGTCGTTAAATGAATCAACAATAACAACAACTCCATAATTCATTCATTAGTTGAGAAAAGTCGATGCCTTTGAATGGAGGTGATCTTAACGCTAAACGTCTGATGCATGACTAACCTGAGAACCGTGTGTGTCAGAGTGTCTCCTGGGCCAGATGTTCAACGCGGTGGGGCCAGACAACGGTCTGGACGTGGTGGTCAGCCTGCTGACCTTCGGCTCCTACCCCAACGTGTGCTTCCACAAGGAGAAGAGGAAGATCCTGACCACCGAGGGACGCAACGCCCTCATCCACAAGACGTCCGTCAACTGTCCCTTCAGCAGCCAGGACATGACCTACCCCTCGCCTTTCTTCGTGTTCGGGGAGAAGGTCAGCAGAATTACTCTCAAAATTACAAAATTGACTTATTTTATTATAAGACAAAATGAGAAAAAAGTGCTGATACTGGTAATCTGAGAAATTACAAATATCACACCAGATTATTGGTCTACAAACGATTGAATATATTAATAAAAGGTGTGTTTATGTGTTCAGATTCGGACCAGGGCCATCTCAGCCAAGGGAATGACACTGGTCAGCCCCCTGCAGCTCATCCTCTTTGGCTCCAAGAAGATCATGTCCAATGGAGACGTGGTGGAGCTGGATGACTGGTGAGACGCCCCCTGCTGGTCAGAGATGTACTACACCATGTTACCAGATAAAACTAGTTGTTGAGAACTTGTCCTCCATATGACTGTCTGACTGGAGACTCTGGCCCCATCTACACTCACCCGGGTAAATCCAGAAACGCATAAATATTTATCCGTTTAGCCCTTCCGTCCACATTAGAACAGAGAATTCCGACGCTGAAAACGATGCTTTTCAGAAACGGTCGCTGAGGTGGATGAATGTGAAAACTCCGGGTTCGCGTTGTAGTGTGGTCAGGGTAGACGGAGGCTTTTAGAAACGATGACGTTCGGTTTCCATGACAATGCCGCAAGCTTGCGCTCGAGACGCTTAAGTCGCTCGAGACGCACAAACATGGCAGTTGAAATTGAAAGAATGGTCTATCTGAGCAATGAACTTATGTATCTTCAGTTACAATTTGGCATATTATGTAACACCTATTCGTTACTCGAACGCCGAAGGCGAGCGCTGTACTTGTGCTTAAGTGATGGAAAAAAAACGCGTGTATTAACGCTATCAGCTGATCGCGTGCCTATAATCGAAAAGAGAGGCGTGGCGGGAGTCACGTAACCATGACAATCATTGTTTATCAAAATCATTTCAGTGTGGAACGTGGATGCAAAACATTCCGTAAACGTTATGAAAACGATAGTGTGGACGGAGATCGTTTTCATTGCGAATGTGCGTTTTTATATGTACCCGGGTTAGTGTAGATGGGGCCTCTTACACACATAGTTAAATTTAGTAAATTAGTGACTTTAATTATTCCCACATGCAGCTGCATTCACACATGGCAGAGCAAAGCTGGAGTAGACAGAGGGGCCGTCCAGCAGATGGCGGTGATGCAACACTTGTTGGACACCTGGAGAAAAAATAAATAAAACTGTCGGACCGAGGAGCTCCCTTATTTAAGAACCTGTTCAGGCCCCAGACGTTCTTGAAAATAGGAGCTTGTTTCCCAACAAAAGAAGTTTCTTACATGTAGAGTAGACACTTTGACTTTCACTCTTAACCACCAACCAAGAAATGAAGGTCAGATTGACACTGGTGTTCAGTGTTCAGGGTCATGTTATTCAGTGCCTTCTGGTCTGATGTTCTGAACCACTGCCAATGTAGGCCCAGCACGAGTGTGATGTGGTCAGGCTGCTAGGGGTCTGATCCAGTCTGTTGTTCCAGGATCAAGCTGAGGCTCCCCCACCGGGTGGCGGGCGCCATCGCTGCCCTGAGGGCGGCGCTGGAGGCCCTGGTGGTCTCCGTCACCAAGGACCCAGAGTACATCCGCCAGCTGGACCCCGTCAACCAGACGCTGCTCAACGTCACCCGCCACGTGTCCCGGCCGTCGGCGGCGGGGCTCAACCTCATGACCACCAACCAGCGGTACGTAGCGCTCTGTCAAGGTGGAGGGCGGGACGGCCGAGTGGTTAAGGGGTTTCTACGCTCGGCCGAAAGGGTCTGGGTTCAAACCCAAATGTCCATAAACCTGTAGGCGTCCTTGAGCAGGAATATGCCCTAAGCCCCTCCTCCCTGCTCACTAACACATCCAAAGATAACAGCGTCTGCTGAATGAGTAAAGGAAAGGAGGGCGGTGGCCGTGAAGCATGTGTGTTGATGACATCTCTCTCTGAAGGTATGGGGATGGACCCCGGCCGCCGAAGATGGCCCGTCTGGATCAAGGAGGACGTGGAGGATATGGTGGAGGGGGGTACAGAGGGGGAGGGGGTTACAGAGGAGGAGGGTATGGTGGTGGAGGAGGAGGGTACAGAGGAGGTGGAGGTTATGGAGGAGGTGGAGGAGGCTACAGGGGTGGAGGAGGCTACGGAGGTGGTGGAGGCTACGGAGGTGGAGGTGGAGGCGGGTATGGCGGTAACAGGGGAGGCTACAGGGGCGGGTATTAACCAGTCTGGTTCTGGACCATCAGAACATTCAGGATGTCCTATTTGAGGTGTAAGTGGAGGGTTGGTGTCATGGCATTGTATTGTTTTAGCAGAGCGGTTCTGTATCCTTGTCGGTTGACCTGGTTCTTACTGCACTAAACAAAACCAGCACATCAAGTTCTAGTACCAGTTTGTTTTATTTTACTTTGTTTTCTGGAACGTTTACATCAATAAATAATTCATGTTGAATATTTGTCCTTGTTTTAATACAACTGCAAGAAAATGTTATTATTGAATTGTCAGTCAGAAGAACTGAAGTCATTTTTACAGTATATCTTTATATCTAGTATTATTCCCTAAAATAGTCAACAATAAAAATAAATGAACGTTTAGTTCGACAATTGAATCCTGAAAGGCTTCAACGTTTTAAAAACTAGCAAACTGACTTGGCTACCAAACCACATGAATTCCACAGAGCTTGTGGTTCTGTTGAGGCTGCTTGGCCTTCCTACCAGCTGTGGTGCAGCAGCTGGATGTTTCCCAGCTGGTTCTGGTCCAGTTTGTTGGAGTGGACCTCCAAGCTGAGCCCCTGGAGAACCTGGTCCAGTTCCTCCAGTTCAGTCTGGTCCCCACCGGCGGCCCAGTCCACGGTCTCCGACTTGGGGGCGGGAGGCTTGAGGTTGTCAAGAACGACGACGGCGATCCCATATCCCTGGTTGTCATGGATATGGTTGTCGCACATCGAGAGCTGGGGCTTGGGGAGAACCTGGTGGTCAAGATTGGAACCAGAGGTGATGTCGAATAGAATGGACTTCATCTGACAGCCAATGAAGGGGATTGTGAGTTCTCTTGGTTGATAGAACCAGACTACATGGAATCTACCTTGAGGCTGATGGCTCCATGCTTGCCCTTGTCACCACAGTGATGGATCTCATTCCCACTGAGCTCTGCTACACTGCCTGGAAACAACTCTACCGCAGCACCCTGACACACACACACACACACGCTGTGTCATGGGGGTGAGTCATGTCAGTCCTATGTCATGGTGGTGGGTTGTGTCATGTGTGCCTGCCAGACTACCTGAGCTCCAGAGACCTCACAGCGGCTCATGAGCAGAGTGGCCCCGGTGTGGACACGCACCCCGGTGACGCCACCCTGGAGCTCACAGCCCTCCAGGGACATCTCCCCCGCCTCCACCACCACCACCGCACCTCCCCCCTCACACGCATCATCCTGCTGCAGCCGCAGGTTGGATAGCTTCACCCGGGCCGCCGTGGACACCACCAGGCTGGGGTGGCCAGGTGGGGAGGTCAACACCACCTCCTTCCGCTCCCCTGCTCCTGGAGGAGGAGGGGGGGAGGAGAGGGCATGAGCATTGCCTCCACATGCTCCACCCCAGAGCCACACGCAGGCAGCACCCAGCAGGGGCAGAACAGCCTGTTTCCATATTTTGAACAAATGGTGAGCTTGGTAAGTATGGTGAAGGAGCATGCGTTTCCATCAGAGCAGACTTACCCGAGGTAAACTAGAGTGTGTGGTTTATGGCTGGTTTAAGCAGCCTCACAAGCCAGCCTGATTACAATATGTTAGGGTTCCTACAAATTAGTTAGGAGCCCTAATGATGATGTGGAAGTGGCTGCTTTAGTTTTGTGACCCCTTGCAACCCAATGTCTTCAGATGCCCCGGTGGTGTACAGCTGTACTGAGCTGTGCACCAGTTGCACGCCACAAGGCGATCTCACCCCTGATGGTAATGTCATCGCTGAGGGTGGACAGACCCAGGGCTCGGTGCTGTCCAGGGAACAGGACCACCGTGTCGCCAGAGAAACAGGCGTCCAGTGCCCCAGACAGGCTGTCTTGCTGCTGGAGCTGAGTGTCTGGAGAGAGGTTCTTCACCTGGAACCCAAACCGCAGCACATCTAATACGACCCAACACCACATCACACATCTGGAAGCCTCACCACTCACCATGTCTGCGGTCATCATCTGAGCCACAATGTGTGTGACTGCCTTCCCTGAGGTCCTCTGTCCTCTCCTGCGTTTGTACGTTCTTGAGTAGGACAGGCTGGAGCTTCAGAATGAGACCATATTTAGTTTGGAAACTTTCCATGGAAAACGACTACAAAATGACAAAATAAAAAATACATTTTTTCCTGTAGCTTTTCATGTTCTTTGCCAACTGGACAAAACTATGAATCTGTTCAGCAAGGCCCAGCTGTATTCAAGCCTACCCCGACTGAAACCTAAGGTTAGCTCGGGACCTGTGCAGGGCTAGAGGACTCATTGACCTGTTGAAATGTTGATTCAAAGAGTAGGAACCAAGCTGTCTAGTCTACATCCTGAGATGTGAGGGCTCTGCATGTGTCCTCAGGTCTACTTGGGTCTGGTGTACTCAGTCCTACCTGGGTCTGGTGTACTCAGGCCTACCTGGGTCTGGTGTCCTCAGTCATACCTGGGTCTGGTGTACTCAGTCATACCTGGGTCTGGTGTCCTCAGTCATACCTGGGTCTGGTGTCCTCCCAGAACCTGAGGATGCCAGCGAGCGCCGTCATCTCGTAGTACTTCCTCCAGCACTCCACAGCCTGCCGGGGCTGCGGCTCCCCGGGCAGAGAGGCCCGGTAGCTGTTCAGCTCTGCCTGCTTCCTGCTGAACTCCTCCAGGGTCTGCAGGTAGCGCTCAGCCATCTCTCCGTGGACGGCTCCTTCCTGCATGTCATAGTACCTGGGAGGAGACCCTCATCCTCACCACCGACCGTCATCTGGAGGTCCTACTCTAAACATCCATGTCTGGTAGCTTGACTTCATCTTGAGGTCCTGTAAGTTAAGACTCTACAGGTATAGGTAGTCTCTTCTAAACATCTAGCTGGTTCTGATACTAAAGGGTGGGGTAGTGCAGTGGTCGGGTTGGTCCTGCTGTAAGGTTCTGGGTTCCATCCCCAATGTCAACAGCCTGACCACCTGCTCCTTCAGGACATCTATCTTTACAGTCTCCTTACAGGCCGAGTCGTTTCTGGATCCGGTCAGCGTACTCCTCACTCTGCTCCTCATCCACCCAGTCCCTCCACAGACAGTCATAGAAGAACCTGGCGAGGAACCCAGTTCAGCCCAAATTACACGGCTGTGGATCAAAGTGTATGCAAGACATCTCATCCTACCAGATGAGATGTCCACACATCTCATCCCACACATCTCATCCTACACAACGCCGATCTGACTGGTCGGGCAGGGAATGGACATCTGATGACGTAGCTGTCTGGCTGAAACATATCAGTTTCAGCTAGACAGGAGAATAAAACAAAGCCAGTGTTCTCAGACACATCAGCTGCTGTTCTTTTTCTCTCAGCAGATCTGATGACCATGGAAGTGTTTTGTGGAATGGCTTTGGTCTGTTCATGAGTAACACATCCTGTACTAACTTAACCAAAGTGTTTCATCTGTGGTAGTTTATCTTTTTTTTTAAATAAATATTATTTTGTAACATTATTATTACTATTTCTGGGGTAAATAACATACTTGTTTGTTTCTATTTGTATGTAATGTTCCTCATTTTTATTCTATGTATTAATGTTGAACAGACAGTCTGGCATTGAAAATAATGTAGCTCTAACCATTGTAAAGCTCTAACCACCACCAACCATGAGACAAACAAAACACAAGGCGATCTAGTAGTGAAGGGGACAGTTCCAGACGTGTGGGTCAGCTAAACGACCCAGAAGGCAGTGGTGGTCCGCGGTCCGCACCTGAGCTGCTCCAGGGCCTCCGCTACGTCGTCCACCTCCTGGCCCTGGCCCTGGACGGGGTAGAGGTCCAGCACCATCACCTTGGGGCTCAGCTCCATCAGCAGCGTCCTGGGCAGGTTGGTGATGTTGGAGGAGAACGGCTCGGCCACAGACACAGACGCCTGCTGGGGGTACGCTGTAACCTTACCTGGCCCCCAGGTGACCTGCACGACACAATGAGGCACTGACTGTAACAATAATATCAATACTAATATTATGTATTACAGAGTAGGCTTCTATTTAGCCATGTGGTGAATTTATAACACATTCCAGAGGCAGGGTAGAAAATGTTCTGGATAGGGTTGTTTGACTCCAAGATAACTGTTCAACCCCCAATGTGTATAACCCACCTGGTCCTGAACTAGTACATAGTAAATACATAGTTGGTCAAACATAAATCTGGTTGCTGACTTATCCCAACCCCAAAACTCCAGTATGAATGAAATATTTTAAAGAAAGACCTCCACTAGAATCTCCACGAATTGGAGGTCTCCGTAGTCGCAGAGGTCCAGCAACACGTCCGGGGCCATCCTCCACACGGCCGTCCAGGTCCCGGTGGGACGGGAGAGTCTACCCGCCAGGTACACCCCCAGGGCCTCGCCCACGTCCCCGGCCTGTGGTTAAAGACACGGTCCGCGTTAAGTGACCGGCATACGGCTCAGTGGAATTGTTTCAATCGTGTAGTCGTTACTTTCGTTACTGTTGCGTTACTTTAGCCGTTATATGATGACACCGCTCGGCGCTGCGCTAGCATACTGACGGGACTCGGTTTACCGAACATTTGCCGATGATTTGGTCGCAGAAAAGAGTCACTCGGTCCTCGTAGGAGTAGCACTTGTCCGAGGAGAAGATGGGTGGCAGGGCTTTGGCGAGAGGTTCATCTTTCACTTCATCGTCGGACTTGTTTTGCGCCGCTTTTGTCCTCGTCGACGGGGGCTTTCTCCGCACTACCGGAGGACTGTGGTCCGCCGACGAGTCCTCGTCGTCGCTGAAGTCGTCGGCGGTCGGGCTGTTGGTCGGCGCCCGCATGGCCTTGGGGTATTCACTGGCCTCGGTGGGACCTTCCGGAATACTTTCCACCTCGTTTTCCATCTCAGTCATTGGCGTTTGCGCGTTGAAAGACGTCGAAAGTCGCCGTAACTCCGGCAGTTCAGAGCGCGGTGGACGATGAAGGTTTTCAGTTAAACTGCCGTCTGGGCTCGCCTCGAGCCCCCCGAGCACAGGGAGCCCCGGGAAATGAGCGGGAAATGTAACTGCTCGCGCGTACATTGAGTTAACAGACATGCAAGGCTCATCGGATGAGTAGGCTACACTGTAGGCCAGCTGTGGCTGAAAACATGGATTCATCAACCCTGCGTCATCCATGATGAACAGCTTCTTAATGATGATTACTTCATTGATAGGAGTAATCTGTTGAAATACAAAATACAACAATTACACGTTCATTAAATGAATGTGATTGCATCCCAATAGCAGGAGGACATAAACCAAATGAACACATAAAGGGGAAATTATGAGACCAGCCTACATGTCAATGTCAAGTCAAACACATTTTAAATCAATTAACCACATATGTTTTAATATATATCATATCAATTATACCACTTGAGCTGTTTTCGCGTAGTGATTTATCCCCACATACTTTTTGATTGGTTAAAATGGCTGCCAATCAGTCTCCATGGCAACGGTGACGTCCCGTCCAATCACACGGAGCATGGGACGCTCTGATATAATTTAATTTATCGCCTCTGGCGGAATCTGGAGAAAGCGAGTTGTGTTGGCGGTGTGGCTTAGCACAGGCGCCAAGAGAGGCAACGATGTGCATGGGTGGGGTCCCTGGTTAACTTGATGTTTTCTCCAAAACCCCTGACCCCAAAAATGGCAGTAAACGGGCCAACTCTACTCCCACCATCCATCATAATTCAGTCATCTCAAGTCCCTGTATCTTCCCATTGCATTCAAGTGTATAAACTTTATTTATTGTTTTGTACGACTTTGAAAATATGATATCTTAAGCTATCATGTTGTGACCACCACGAATAGGTTACACAATATACTCTGTACCCTGTTGCTCTCACCTTTACATAGCTTTGGATTAACAAGGCTTGGTTTAGGTTTGACACATGGTTTAGCTTACAGCTGCATGTTTGTTTTGGGTTTGGCTGTGATGAGATAACATCTCGATGGTGTAGATGCTATCTAGATGTCATTGCGATGTCATCTCAGGTATTTATGTGTCTCGTGGGGGAATCTCGTTAAAACGTAAACCAACACAACGCCGTGAAATTCACCCACAGCTGAACATATTCGTGATATTCCCCTGAATTAATGTGTTATGAAAGAATGTAAAGCTGTAAACACTGAAGAACAATGGTCTGAACAGCTAACAGAGCTCCAGAGCTGAGTCAGAAGCAGCATTTGGGGATCCGGTCACAGCCTGAAGGTCTGCAGGTCCCCATGTCAGCCGCTGCAGCAAATGGCTCCGTTAAAAATCTAAAGCCGGGTGGTAGTTATGAAAGCATTCGAATGTAATTACCCCCTCATGGGGATGATGTGTAATTCCCATCACATGCCGCGCAGCTGTTTGTGACATGTCATCCAAACCCGGCTCTCTGTTTCCCAGAGCTCCGCCCTGCACCGCGCCCCCCCAGCGTGTATTTAAGCATGCCCTTTGACCTCTCTGCACATAGCAACATTAGCTGACTGGTGGCTTTTTTGGACTATTTCCTATTTCAACGCCGCCAGACTGCCCTAAAGGATCACAGCTTCCCTCAAACAGACACTCAATCACAGCACCTCACTGGCCGGGCTTAGAGGCTGTACTCAAATATTGGCCCCTGGGGCATCTTTTGAGACTGTAATTGTGATGAAGGGCCATACCAATACACTTGACTTGTTTATGTGTTTATAGACTTGACTGAACGGAAATCTTCTGACCTAGAGATGCCCTGTGGTTCGAACGTTGTGTTGAAGTACATGTAATCCAATTCTGTGTAATTCAATTAAATTGTCTTACATTTGAATCCATTGATCCATATGTATATTCTCGTCCAGCAAGGAATGTCTGCTTTAAACATATAACAGCACTTTGACTTTCTGCCGTGATAGTCGATTGATAGTCGCCTGGAATTTAAAGAATGCAGCGTAAACGCAACAACGGCCCCCGCCTGCACTGCGGCCGATAGGGGGCGCACGTTGCCTGATTCTCCACCCCATTGACTCAGTTTAGTATCAAACAATGCACGGACAAACAATGCAGAAACAATGTTTATATTAATTTAGCATTTCATGCTACGTTCTGTATACATTCCATAAAGAGGCAGAACTTCAGAATTTTGTTCAAATGATTGGTATGGTATGAAACTATTTTGGGTGGAGGGGTAATCTGACGTAGAAATGGGTGCGGGTAGAGGGTTGAGTAAAGGTGGTTACACATTAAAAGGTCCTATTCCACACCATGGTACCATTGCAGCTTAAGTCATTGTTTAACTTTAGCCATACCACAGATTCTTCTGAAAAATATTTACCTTTTCACTTTGTTTTTTTGTTCTCTCTAAGCACGGGTTGATAAGAAAGGGTTACAGTACGGCAACAACACTTAACCAGTGAGCCTTCCAGTGGCAAAAACTCCTACAAGAAACCAGTGGAGGAGTCCTGAGAAGGTCTCCTCCACTGGAAGCTGAAGCTCCACAGCGTCTGTAGAGAGAAACTGCGTTTGGGTTCTGATGCGTGTCACCAAGGCACCATTCAACCTTTGACCCCCAGGCACCTGGGCAGTTCCCCCAAGATGCAGCAGATATCCCTCTCAGCAGGAGGTGAGTGGGAGGGCCCGGGAGAGGCATCTGATAAGAGGGGAACAGTGTGAAGATGGAATCAGGCTGTGTGCTAACGAACCCCGTCTGCCCAGGTGTTAAGACAGTCATTAAAAGCTCTCCTGTTTGTGTCGTTCGTTATCTGGGTTCAATCTTCTCTGGCTTTGTTTGGGCTCAAAGTGCCAGCCATTAATTAGTTTGGTTCTGAGTGTGTGGTGTGTCGTGTTATGGTGTGTAGTGTTATGGTGAACTGTGATGGTGTACTGTGATGGTGTACTGTTTTGTGGGGTGTTGCCGGGGAATACAATAATCTAATCAGAATAACGCTTTATTATGATGTGGAAGTTGGCCTTCACCCTATGTCACAGACAAAATATAATAGGCTATCACTGTAATATTTGATATCTTTCTCGGTCCCCATGTGGAGGTTTGTCTTCATACAGACTTTCTTGAAGCTCAAACTTTTTAAACTTCAATGTTTTGTAGAAAGCCTACAAAATCCTACTTTATAATCTGACAACAAATTGTAATCCCTGGAGTGGACGCTGTAGGTGTTGGTTCATAGGCCTATAAATATCCTTTTACTGAAATAAGTTATATGACCTCAGTTAAATAACTGAGGTTATATAACCCAGGCAATTAATTCCACGTGGAATTAGTCAGACAATAAGAAGAGTAGGCCTAACTGAAATATGCCTTTATTTTTATGGCGATGGGAAAGGATTCACTGCCAAACTGTGTTTGCTAACTTTTAATTCGGGGCTCTCTCCCGGGGGCCTGTCCAGCGAAATAAAAGATGCGGTCAGAGAGCTTTGTGGTGTAGCGTCTCGGTGTCCAGGGGCCCCACGCAACCTCTGCCAGGGGTCGGCAGAGAATCAAAGCATCCACGGAAGTCGACGTAGGATCTCTCTCTCTCTCTCCCCCCCCCCCCCCCCCCCCCCCCCTGGCTTTTGACTTGCGCAGTAGCTACTTTGGGTGTAGTCCGGTATAGTTCTTTCCTGCCCAAAGTTTCTCCATGGCGGTGGACACGAAGCACTGATCCCGTGGAAGTTTGTGGAACATACCGAGAGCTGCGCCAGAACCAGCACCAGAACTTCGGGGGGAAGGAAACGGGCGCAGACTGGCAAAGCAGCCGCGCGTCGTCGCAGCGTCCCGCATGGTGTGGCTGGTTATCCAGGATCGCGGTAACTGGTTGAGTCGCCACAAGTTTGGAGAGTTCGTGTCCGTGTAGGTGGGAGCCGTGCAGCAGCAGCAGCAGCCCAACACCACTCCGATCGACAGAAGGACTTCAAAATGCGTTCGTTCATCACAGCCTTGGTTTGGTGGACGTGCCTGGTGCAGTGCAGCTACGGCGCCATGGATGAGTGCGTCGACGACTCGAACCGGCCCCAGCGATGCATGCCCGAGTTCGTGAACGCTGCCTTCAATGTGACCGTGGTGTCGACCAATACATGCGGGTCGCCCCCCGAAGAGTACTGCGTGCAGACCGGGGCCACCGGGGTCACAAAGTCGTGCCACATCTGCGACGCCCGGGACCCCCGACAGCACCACGGCGCCGCGTACCTCACCGACTACAACACCCAGCAGGACACCACTTGGTGGCAAAGCCAGACCATGTTAGCGGGCATCCAGTACCCGAACACGATCAACCTAACCCTGCACCTTGGTAAGTAGGCTGCCCCGGGGGTTTCTGTGTCTGTTATGTCCGTCCTGACCCCCCGACCGAATGGCCGCGTCCGGCGCGCCTCCAACAGGGCCGTGTTCGCCAATGTTTCTCAAACTTTTATTTCTGCCGGTTCAAATTGACGCGATCGGTCCCCCCTACTCTTCGACTCCGTTCAGCAGAGCCTCGGGGTCGGGTTAAAGAAGTCTACCCCCCGTGTCAGACAGCTGGGGTGTTAAGTTAGAGCCGCGTCCTAAAGATAGAGCCTGGATGTGGATTCGGGCCCCGGCAGGGGGACGCGAAGCCGCACTGGAACCAGGCCTATATTTAACCGCTTCAGTCTGATGGGGGCCGCCTTGGTGGTCTTTTAAAAAAGACTCGGTGCTGATAGTAACGAAGGCTAAAGATGGTTGGAGGAAAATAGCCGCGGTACATTATATCTTGTTGAACTCTCCTAAACACCAGGTGAGACTGACTCAGGTGTCAGCAGGGGAATGGGGCCGGAGGGGCCACCGCAGGGGGGCCGAGACTCCCCAAGTATTTGTAATGCTTTCTGTACAGTGCGGGTTTAAAAAAAGGTGATCCAATCTATTTGCGAGGCGGCTTGTAACACTGCTTTTAACAGTGGGCCCGCATTCCTGAGCCGTTCAGTCATGCTGCTCCCTGGAGCCCGGCACCCTGGCCGAGGTGTAGCCTGGGGTCACAAACTCTGATTACAGCTGCACCTGAATCCGTGCAACATTTGAGGAACAAATACGGGCTATATGTTCACGGCATTCTTCCACAGATGGGGGGGACTTAGTAATGTTTGATTTATTACTCGTTGGGAAATCACACCTCAACCGCAGCCCCTTTCAGCCTGGTAGACTCAGGCTGGCTGCTGGGCCCACATTGTCCCGAGGTCGTGGAATTGCAGCATACCGACTGATAAAAAGTTGGTGTTTCATTGTTGCCTGGCAAAAGATCCCCCGTAAACTGACTAAACTATCATGTCTGCGTAGCACATAGATATCCAGCACCACACAAATAGAGACATGGTATCTAATTAACTCTACGCTATTCAAACCTCCCCCCCACCAAAACAAAACAAGATGGTCCCTGGGAGCAAAATATGTTTTCAGAAAGATTCCTGCATGTGCGTACAAATGTGTGAACTTGGTGGAAGATGGAGGACTTCCTACAGAGCCCTCGAGAAGGTTCCCCGCTCTCTCTCTCTCTCTCTCTCTCTCTCTCTCTCTCTCTCTCTCTCTCTCTCTCTCTCTCTCTCTCTCTCTCTCTCTCTCTCTCTCTCTCTCTCTCTCTCTCTCTCTCTCTCTCTCTCTCTCTCTCCCTCCCTCCCGCTCTTTCTGTCCCTCTCGTCTCTGTCTCTCTCTTTCTCCCTTTCTCTCTCTCTCTCTCTCTCTCTCTCTCTCTCTCTCTCTCTCTCTCTCTCTCTCTCCCCCCCCCCCCTCTCTCCTCTCTCTCTGGGAGTCTGCAGTGGAAACCCTGCAGAAGGCAGGAATCCTGCGTGTCCAGACGTGCCCGGACCGGGCCGCTCTGCCGGGCCAGCGGGCCCTTCCTCTGTGGGCCGCCCGGCGCCGCAGCGCAGGGGGACGGGGGGACATGAAAGCGGAGGAAGGCAGCAGATGCGTTGGGTTCTTCCTCTCGTTTGTTTGGTGACACACAGGAGGCACGATGACGAGGGTCGACTCTGTTTGTGTTTATAGTCGTGTGTATATATTATACAACTATAGATATGTATATAGATGTGTGCGTGTCATATCTTTCCATTTAGGTGATAGAATCGTGACTTTGGCGTTGGTAGCCGTTATAGCGTCGCTGTTACACTTTTACTTTGACCAAAGTGAGACCGTGCACCAGCTTTGTATTTGTTCAGGGATTTGCTGAAATTTGTTCACCTAATGGCCATCGTTCTGGGGGGGGACCACTTGAGAATTCCAACGGTTGTTGCTCTGATGGGCCCTCGTGGAGTGGGCTGGATATAACGGAGAGAGAGAGAGAGAGACTCTTGAGCTGCTGAAGAATGCTGTCAGCCCCACAGAGGGGAAACATTCCCCTGCAGGCCTGTATTTCAGTCTCTCTCTCCCTCTCCCTCCCTCTCTCTCCCTCTCTCTGGTGTAGTACTGTTTATTAAACTATGTGTTGTGAATCCATTGGGCTACGGGCCGACGATGGCCACACCACGCTGTCTAAACGATATGGTGTATGTATATAATACATCCCCCCCCCAGCTCTCTTAACGTCTACTGAGGAGCAGTAGAGTTAATCCAGGCCAGCCTGCAACCGGCCCCCGGTTTACAGTTTGTACACATGCGTCCAGTGGTACGGCAGAGAGGGTTGTAAACACACTCCTACGGACCCCCCCCATCTCGCAGGGCTGACATGCACACCTGTAGCCCGAACCCACATCCGCCTGGGAGGCGGCTAACAATAGGAATGTTGTTTATTAACTCTTTGTGGTCGACGGGGCTGCATTTAACCTTTTTATAGAACTGTTTTACTACATGCTATGTTGGAGTCTTAAAGGTACAGGTGCCTGGCAGTGCAGTGTTTGTTGGCGTGGATCAGGAGTGAATATATATATATATATATATATGAATAAACTGGCCATACTAGTGGACCCCTGCCAATTATGCTGTAGGTCAATGTCTTCTGCCTACCTGTAGGCGTTCTTGTAGCCCCTGGCTGCTCATTGAAGACATGTATCTGAATTCACTGTAAGTCCCTTTGGATGAAAGCTAAATGCTAACTGCCCAGAATGCTAAACACTGAAGTGTGTCCAAACCGCACCTTTTACCCTCCTCTCCCCGGGTCGCCGGGCCGGGTTCGACCCGAGCCTGAACTCCGGGGCGCGGGCCGCCGGTCTGACTTGTGCCAGGACCCTCATCTTGTGTGACTGGTCTCCGAGTCCAGATGAGGGCAGGAACAGGAAGAGCTCTCTTCTGTCTTGTGTGGGAAAGAGATGAGCAGTGGTTCTACAGGCCCCGGGGACCTCCTCTTCCTCCCCCTCCTCCTCTTCCTCCTCCTTCTCACACACACACACACACACACACACACTAAAACACACTTTTTCACTCACGTCACCAGCTGTTCGAAATTATACCAGTGTGTGTGTGTGTGCGTGTGTGTGTATGTGTATGCGTGTGTGTGTGTGTGCGTGTGGGGTTCATCTGGTTAGAACCATTGTTGTGCTGGTTGAGGAATGAGTGCAGCGTGGGAATGGATTGCGGGCCAAACAGCTGGAGGCTCGGCCTTCACATCACTAATGCATGCGAGCAGCTGTTGACAGGCCCTACCAGCGCCCCGTGAACCGGGCCCAACAGATTAGTGGGCCGGCACTCTCTGTACTGGACCGAGTCCCACTTAGCGTCGCTCCCCACAGAGACGTACAGTCAAAATGGTTTCTTCTTCGTACAGGTCAGTCGTCTTTGTGAGTTATGGAGCAGAACGGCGGTTCTGTCTGTCTCTCCCCTCCGCCGCCGCGCCTGAGACCACAGAAGAAGAGATGACGTGTGTGTGTATGCGTGTGCGTCTCGTTGGGTGAGACGTTCTCCAGAGGAAAACGTGAGGGGCAGGGGGCGGTGGGTGCCGGGGGTCCACGTGGGGGTCCCGTGTTGTGTGCCGCGATGTTCCCCCACAGCTCAGGGACTTCAAAGAGCAGGAGGCGGTGGAGCGGGAACCTGCATCTCCAATGTCCAACCATCTATGTTCCCCTCTCTCCCCCTCAAGTCCTTCATCTCCTCCCCCCTCTACACCTCTCCTGCTCTCTCCCCACCCCCTCTGCTATATCCCTCTTTACCTTCCTCTATCTCTTCCTCTGTTGTCTCGTGCTCTTCCTCTGCCCCCCTCCTCCCCCCCGCCCAAACAAAGCCACGGTCACAAAGCAACAAACAAAACCTGTCCATCACCCACCTAGACCGCCCCCCCCCCCAGCTCTGGGTCCAGGGTGCGGGCGGCCCGTGAACAACAAGTGGACAGCCTCTCCTCCCGGGCCCCCCCCCCCCCCCGACCTTGGAGAGCTGTGCAGGAATGCACCAGATGCCCGGCGTCACGTGACCCCGGCCTGGCGTCATGGTTACGACATGTCAGGGTTACTCTCTCGGAGGCGAGATAAGCCGCCAATCAGGGCGTGTGTGCTATCTGCAGTTTAAAGTCAAGACGGCTTTGTTCCTGCGCAGCCTTCCAAGGTTTTACACGTCTTGGGTTGATAGAATTAGAAAGAGTTCAAGATGCCCTTTGTTCTACTGAATCTATGGAAATGACCCCCATCTGCCACTGGGTCTGACTGTGTTGGGAGAAGTTCTGGTCCTGAGAGTTGGGTGCACTGTTTACGTTCTGGTTTGAAAACGCTCTCGACCGGTCCCGGGCCCTGGCGGGTCAGAACCAGGTGTGCTGTTGGTTATGGTCCCCCCGGCACAGCTGGGGGTGTCTGGCCAAACATCTGCACTTCCTGTTGAGCCAGCAGACTCTGTCCTCACTTTGTTGTTACATTCCTTGCTGGTCTTTCTTCTCTTCCTTTTTATTTCGAGTCTCGTCTCGACCCCTCAGACCCGCTCTGCTGTCCCTCCTCCGCACGCTCCCGCCTGACTCCTGACTGATGCTGCGTTAACTGCATGTATCATTCCGGTTTCTCCCAGAGGAAAGTTTCCATTAAGACCGCGAGCTCCATCATCCAGGGCCTCTTCATGTATGACTTCAAACAGGCCTTCATGTGCCCCAAAACAAACAGGGCCCCGGTCCTCTTTGATAGCTGTGCGTTTGATATCGTCTGATCTCCCACCGAGGCTGCATTAAGACTTCTGCACAGCATCACGCAGCTTCGCCATGCCTCTCTTGGCGTGTATACCCAACAACCTTCTGCCGTTTTACACCTTTGTCTCGTAACCCATAAGCTTACTTGCTACGTGTCCACGAGAGCCACCATCTTGTGACGAACTGTAAGTTGTAAGCGCGAGGTCGTAAATCGATTCAACTGTTTAAATACCTGTGGTAGGCTCCATGGCAGCAATCTCAAACAGTCTGGACTCTGCGTGAGTCACCGTCTGCAGTAAAAAACCTCTTCTGGATGAGGTCACCGTGGCGTTTGATCGACTGGTGTTCTGATTGCCGTGACTCGAGCGTTCACCGCTGCCGTGTTTGTTGACTCCCGAGGAGTCGTGAGTCAGACGACCGGTTGATGAACACGGACGCATCGCGTGGTCACAGGGAGTCTTCGCTCGGAGACCTCCTTCGCTTTGTTGGGTTTCTCGGTGCCGGAGATAACGGTGGCTAATGCGTGGGTTCCCCCCCGGCTCGATCTCGCTTCTATTGGCCGGGGCACTGTGGCTTTGACCTCTGACCTGTGACTTAAACTTGTCACGGCAGTTGATATAGGACTGGAAGTCAACGTCCATTGTTCCCCTGGAAACAAGGGACTAATCATAAACCACTGCAGACCAACTGTCGTCCACCAGCGATTACACACGTGAATCACGACGGTCTGCGGTGCTAATCTGGGCTAATTTTGGACTTTTACGCCCTTGAGCCATTAGAGGAATTCCTATAGTTGGTGTTTGGCCCCGCCCCCCCGGGGGGTCCTGGCCTATCAGGGATCAGTGACACGGCTGACTGCTCTCTCCATCCCCCTCCCCCCACTCCTGAAACTCCTCCCACCCTAGAAAGGTCTTTGTGTGCCTTTCTTGACCTGGGGTGGGGGGGGGGGGGGGGGGGGGGGTCCTTTAAACCCACCTGTCTGTCTGCTCTCCTGCCCTATCTCGCTGGCTGTCTGACTGTCTACCTGCCTGTCTGCTCGCCCTTCCTGCCTACCTGCTGTCAGTCCGATCTGCCTGTCTTCCCCTCTAGTACCTGTCGCTCTGTCTCATTGACCCGGCAATGTCTGTCTGCTTGCCGGTCCGTCTCTTCCTGTCTGCCTCTCTCTAGTACCTGTACTTGTGTCCTCCGCACGGCGCTGTTTCCGAGCCTCAGATCTCGGTCCTGATTGGCTGGTGAGATGGTTAGACTGCAGCCTGTGTTGTCCTCCTATCAGTGATCAGTGTTTGCTTTGAAGTTGAGCTTAACATTCCTAGCGCTGTGTGCTAATTAAAAAGCTCACCGTTACCCTTTCACATTTCCGAAGTGTGTGTGTGTGTGTGTGTGTGTGTGTGTGTGTGTGTGTGTGTGTGTGTGTGTGTGTGTGTGTGGTGTGGTGTGTGTGTGTGTGTGTGTGTGTGTGTGTGTGTGTGTGTGTGTGTGTGTGTGTGTGTGTGTGTGTGTGTGTGTGTGTGTGTGTGTGCCACCCAGACCCATATTTTCCTTCCAGGGATAAAACAGGAAACTCCCCAATCGGTGCCCTTGTAGTTTTCATCACCGGCTTTCAATTGGTTCCCGGGTTTTTTTTTTTTTTAATCTCGACTGCTTTGCTGTGATTGGCTCCCACTGTTCTGCGTCCTTCTGGGCTCCCCTCTCCCCTCTGTGTTTCCATAGTAACCCCATTAGTTCCCCTCCAGTGCGGACCTCCTTGTTTATTATTTTTTTTGGGTTGAGGCGCTGCGTCACCGCGGGGGTCGCCATAGCGACGCCGTGACCTTTTTAATATCACCGGCAGCCTCGCGGGCCCGGTGACGGCACCCTGGCCCAGGAGGGGGGGGGGGGGGGGCTGCTGCTCCCCGCCCTAACCCTCGGACCAGGCCTGACACCAGCGTGGTACCGCCCCTACCCCCCACCAGCATCCATCGCTCCGCCCTGGGGTTTGTTTCGGTGGGATGGAGTCCTCGAGGTGCTGCGGCGAACGGCCCGGGTGGAGCTCGGACCGAGGCCCCACCCCCTTCCTCGTCGCCCTCTGATGTATCTGGTGATCATTTGCTCGTGATTTGTCCTGTGATTTGTCCCGTGATTTATCGCGTCTCCGAAGCGACCCAGCCGGGGCTGTAAGGCCGGGTGGTGGCTGGGCGTGATGACAGCGGTTGATTAAAGTCGTTGTGTTTTGTTTTATTGTTCCTGGCACCTGGAGTGCGGCGGCTGTAGCGAGGCAGCCGGCAGCAGCCTGGTGACTCACAGGGTCCCACTGTAATTACCCCTCGTCTCGGCCACGTGAAGCCTGCCACCGGGCCGCCCAGATATGTCCTCCAACAGGAGTCTGCTCGGGCTTCATGTGCAAATCACTTGCTTCCGTGCTCTCCCCTCTCGCTTTCTCTCTCCCACCGTCTCCCCCCCCCCTCCTGCTCTCCTCCCCTACCTTCCCCCCCCCCTCTCTAGTCTGTCTAACTCCCAACCTCTCTCTCTCTCTCTCTCTCTCTCTCTCTCTCATCTCTCTCTCTCTCTCTCTCTCTCTCTCTCTCTCTCTCTCTCTCTCTCTCTCTCTCTCTCTCTCTCTCTC
>JAXIVH010000007.1:11727718-11739941 GCA_036785325.1 Urophycis tenuis | reverse complement strand
GATGTATGTACATTTATGTATATTTTCATTTCTTTATGTATATTTTTGTATATTTTACTACATAGGTTTATATTTACATAGGTTTATATTTTTTACATAGGTGTACATTATATATTTATATAGTTAACACTCTACTATACGTAGAGTGTCCTCTTTATTTTATTTTATTTTACTTTTTACTGGAGTATTGTGACGAACGCAATTTCCCTCAGGGATCAATGAAGTATGTCTGTCTGTCCTCTCTCCTCTCCTCTCTCCTCTCCTCTCTCCTCACCTCTCTCCTCACCCCTCTCCTCGCCTCACCTTGCCTCACCTCTCTCTCTCATGCATGGTGATGCTCTCTCCCCCTCTCCAGGTGTAACTGTGACCAGGTGGGCTCCACCAGTGGTCTGTGCGACATCACGTCTGGTCAGTGCGAGTGCCAGCCCGGGGTCGCCGGTCAGCAGTGCCAACGCTGCGAGGTCAACTTCTTCGGCTTCGGCCTGTCGGGCTGCAAACGTGAGCACCGCCCGCCGTCTGCTCCGGGGTCACGAGGGGGGGATTCGGCACGCACCGGGGCCGCTACTGACCTCTGACCTCTCTGTGACCCCCCCCCCCCCCAGCTTGCGACTGCGACCCCGAGGGGTCCCTGTCGGGCCAGTGCCGCGAGGACGGGCGCTGTGAGTGCCGGCCCGGGTTCGTAGGAGGCCGCTGCGACATGTGTGAGGAGAACTACTTCTACAACCGCTCGGCGCCCGGCTGCCAGCAGTGCCCCAACTGCTACAGCCTGGTCCGCGACAAGGTGAGGCCCGGGAGAACCCCCGAGGAACCCTCCAGAACCAGGCTTCTGGTGCCACGAGTTCCCCCCCCCCCCTCGGTCTCTGAGTGGTACCTGAGACCTTCTTCTAGAACGCTGCGGAACCGTACACACCCAGCTTTGGAACCATGGAAGGTTCCAGGTAGAAATGTGTGTGTGTGTCTGTGTGTCCGTCCAGGTGAACCAGCAGAGGCAGAAGCTGCAGGACCTCCAGAACCTGATAGACAACCTGGGCTCCAGCCAGGACTCAGTGAGCGACCTGGCCTTTGAGGAGCGACTCCGCGAGGCCGAGAGAGCCATCATGGAGCTGCTGGAGGAGGCCCAGACCAGCAAAGGTACCACCACCACCCCATACCTCTACACCACCACCACCTTATACCACTACACCACCACCACCACCTTATACCACTACACCACCACCACCTTATACCTCTACACCACCACCACCTTATACCACGACACCTCCACGACCACCATACAGTAAACCACCACACCACCACCACCACCTTATACCTCTACACCACCACCACCACCTTATACCTCTACACCACCACCACCACCACCTTATACCTCTACACCACCACCACCACCACTTTATACCACCACACCACCACCACCTCATACCTCTACACCACCACCACCACCACCACCTTATACCTCTACACCACCACCTTATACCACTACACCACTACCACCACCACCACCTTATACCACTACACCACCACCGCCACCACCACCTTATACCTCTACACCACCACCACCACCACCACCTTATACCACTAAACCACCACCACCACCACCACCTTATACCACTACACCACCACCACCACCATCTTATACCTCTACACCATCACCTTATACCACTACACCACTACACCACCCACCTATACAGGGTACCGTGTACACCCTGCAATGTGTTTACTGGTGTTCTCCCCCCAGACGTGGACAAGGGTCTCCTGGAGCGCCTGGCGTCCATCAACGGCACCCTGACGACCCAGTGGAACCGCCTGCAGAACATCCGCAGCACCGTGGACCAGAGCGGGGCGCAGGCCGACAAGGCCCGCACCCGGGTCCACCACGCCGAGGGCCTCATCGACCGCGCCCGCCTCCAGCTGGACAAGGCCCGGGAAGCCATCGCCAAAGTGGTGGGTGGGGGGGTCCAGACCCGGTCTGATTGGGGGTCCAGACCCACTCTGATGGGTGGTCCGTTCCAGACCCGGTCTGATGGGAGGACCAGGCCCGGTCTTATGGGGGGGTCTAGACCCGGTCTGATGGGGTTCTGTTACAGACCCGGTCGGATGGGGCTGGGATCCGGTCCAGTTGGTTCCGACCAGGTCTGGGAGGAGTTGGACTTTGATACAGAAGATGTCTACAAAGACACTATGACTAAATGTGAGCTTTACAGACCGTTCAGCTATTGGATCAGACAAGACCACCTAGGGTCTGCTATGGTCTGGTCTGGTCTGATCCAGGTCTGGGTCACTCTCATCTGGGCTGATCAGGTGGTCCATTCAGAACCCCTGTAGGCTCGGTACCACACTCTGGTCCGACTGTAAAAGTCCACCATGGTGTTGAGTTGAAGGATGATGAGGGTCGCCTGGTTCGGACCTGGGTTGAGTCCAGTACGGTGTGTGGACTAACAAGGTTCCTCTCTGGTTCCTCTCTGGTCTCCCAGGACATCAAGACACCCAGCAGCTCTGGAGACCCCAACAACATGACCCTCCTGGCGGAGGAGGCACGCACGCTGGCCGACAAGTAAGGCCCCGCCTTCTGCTGGTGACATCACACACACAGGAAGTGCCGCGTGCCTTCAGACGTCTTCTCTTGGCGCCTTGGCGTTGACATTTTTAAGAAAATTACATCACTTCCTCTCTCTCTCTCTCTCTCTCTCTCCCTCCCCCCAGGCACAAGATGGACGCCGACCAGATCGAGAAGGTCGCCAAGGAGGCCAACGACACGTCCACCAAGGCCTACAACCTGCTGATGAAGACCCTGGACGGAGAGGGCAAGACTGGCCAGGAGGTCGACGAGCTCAACAGGAAGTATGTCAGCCCACTTCCTGGGAGGGGGGGGAGAGGGATGATCACACAACGTCTTAACATCTGTGCACCTGTGCAGGTACAACGAGGCGAAGGAGCTGGCCAAGGCTCTGGAGAAGCAGGCCAACAAGGTCCACGCGGAGGCGGAGGAGGCCGGGGAGAGGGCGGTGCAGATGATGGCCAACCTAACCAGCCTGCCCAGCTACGACACCAAGGCCCTGGAGGTAGGACCACCACCACCTCCTCCTCCTCCTCATCCTCCTGGGTGAGGGAGGATGGGTGAGGGAGATTGTGGGTGAGGATGGGTGAGGGAGATAGTGGGTGAGGATGGGCGAGGGAGGGAGAGGGTGAGGGTGAGAGTGGGTGAGAGAGATAGTGGGTGAGGATGGGTGAGGGAGATAGTAAGTGAGGATGGGTGAGGGAGGGGGAGGGTGAGGGTGATAGTGGGTGCGGATGGGTGAGGGAGATAGTGGGTGAGGGAGGGAGAGGACCAGGCCTAAACCAGCACCTTGTGTGTGTGCAGAACGAGGCCAGTAAGATCCAGAAGGAGGCGACGGACCTCGACAAGCTGATCGACAAGACGGAGAAGGAGTACGACGAGCTGAGGGCCGACCTCAAGCCCAAGGAGCAGGAAGTCCGCAAGCTGCTGGATAAGGGCAAGTCGGAGCAACAGGTACAGGAAACGGCCTCGCTCTTAATGTGAAAGGGTTTTTGCTTCAGCGCTTCTGTTTTTTCGCAAAATGTTCTCCCACAACCCAAAAAAGTCACTGGTTGAAATCCCAAGCACTTGTACTGTGAGTGCCGCGGCCACTGAGCAAGGCATCGGCAGCATGTACTCTGTTGACCCACAGCTCCCAGTCAACCCAAAGAGGACGTCAAAGTAGAAGCCCCCTCTCTGTGTGAGCTCATGATGACGGCGGCCATGAGCTGGGTATTAGCTCATCACCATTACAGTCAGTGCGAATAGAGTTCAGATTGAGTTGTCAACCAGCTCATGTCTGACGTCCTCGTGACCCCGCACAGAGAGGGGCCGTCTGTCCGTCCGTACAGCTAATATTAGCCTCCGCGGGTGAGACATGGGCGCGCGCTAGCCATCAGCGCGGCGCTGCTAAACATAGCAGTAGCTCGCTGCGCTAGCCTGCGGAGACACTGAGGCCTTTCTTCATTCCACGGCTCCTCCTGGCAACAGGGAGTCGTGTGTCACAGCTTTCACTCAACATGACCCTCCGCCATTACAGACAACAGGGCTGGGGGGGGGGGGGGGGGGGGGGGGGGGGTAGCGTCCGACAGCTGGACTCGAACCGGGGACCTTAGGGGGGGCCTATTCCTGCTCCCGTGGGTCTCGTTGTGTCTGCTGTGAGGGATGAACCGCCAGAGGTTAAAGTTTGTGCGGAGGGGCCGACGGACTGAGCAAAACAAGTGACTCTACACTTGGCCGCGGTAGGTTTGTTTCATTGCCAGGGTCCCTCCCGGCTGGGCGGGGTTAGCGTCACCACACCAGTACTCCCGTCTGAATGTCATCGCGGTTTCTAACCGCTGATTATTTGCGGTGTGATCAAACGGGGTAAAATTAACTTGGGTTGCTCAGCGCTGTCCTCGCACTGTTGGCAAGGTCCGATTCTGGTTCTGTATGGCCACGTTAGCCAGGGCTAATGCTGGACTGCTAGCGTATGGTTAGCTGGGGTGCTAGCGTATGGTTAGCTGGGGTGCTAACGCCATGCCGTTGTTCCGCAGACGGCGGACCAGCTGTTGGCGCGCGCCGACGCGGCTAAAGCTCTGGCTGAAGAAGCGGCTAAGAAAGGAAGGTCCACCTACCAGGAGGCTCAGGACATCCTGGCTAACCTCAGAGGTACCCGTCTGTCGACCCGGCCTCTGTCTAGTCTGTCTGTCTGCCTGCCTGTCTTGTCTGGTCTGTAGTTCCGGCCTGTCTGTGTGATGCGTAGTTCCGGCCCATCTGTCTGTCCATACCTGTCTGTCTGCCCGGTCCAGCGTGTGACCCGTCTCCCTGTCCTCCAGACTTTGACCAGCGTGTGAACGACAACAAGACGGCGGCGGAGGAGGCCATGAAGAAGATCCCGCTCATCAACGCCACCATCGCCGCCGCCAACCAGAAGACACGGCAGGCGGAGGCAGCGCTCGGCAACGCCGCCGCAGACGCCAACGAGGCCAAGACCAAGGCTGAGGAGGCCGAGAGGATCGCCAGCGCTGTACAGATGGTACCAGAGAGAGAGACTGTTACAGAGAGACTGTTACACAGAGACTGTTACAGAGAGAGGGACTGTTACACAGAGACTGTTACAGAGAGAGAGACTGTTACACAGAGAGACTGTTATACAGAGAGACTGTTACAGAGAGAGACTGTTACAGAGAGAGACTGTTACAGAGAGAGAGACTGTTACACAGAGAGACTGTTACAGAGAGACTGTTACAGAGAGATACTGTTACAGAGAGAGACTGTTACAGAGAGAGACTGTTACAGAGAGACTGTTACACAGAGAGACTGTTACAGAGAGAGACTGTTACAGAGAGATACTGTTACAGAGAGAGATACTGTTACAGAGAGAGAGACTGTTACACAGAGAGACTGTTACAGAGAGAGACTGTTACACAGAGAGGCTGTTACAGAGAGAGACTGTTACAGAGAGATACTGTTATACAGAGAGACTGTTACAGAGAGAGAGACTGTTACAGAGAGACTGTTATACAGAGACAGTTACACAGGGGCTGTTACAGTGAGAGACTGTTACACAGAGAGACTGTTACACAGAGAGACAGTTACACAGAGACTGTTACAGTGAGAGACTGTCACACAGAGAGACTCTTACACAGAGAGAGACTCTCAGAGAGACAGCCGGGTCCAAGAGACGGGTCTGCTGGAGGCAGCCGGGCCTGACGCCTCGTCCTCTGTGCAGGGTTCTGCCAAGACCAAGGTGGAGGCGGAGAAGGCGTTCCAGGACACCACGGAGCTGGAGAAGGAGGTGGACGCCATGATGGACCAGCTCACCACCGCCGAGGAAGAGCTGAGACGCAAGAAGGCCGAGGCGGACCAGGACATGATGATGGCCTCCATGGTACGGCCTTGTAGCAGCGCTCACAGGGTTTCAACTCGCGCACGCTCAGTAGAGCGCTGATGTTATGGTTGTCCAACGGGTTGAAACGATGTGTTTGGGTGCTGATGCACAGAAATGTAAGAGGCTGCAGAGGTACACATTCAAACTAGATGTTAGCGCTAGCTCTAATGTATAAGCTAGCTGTTAACACTAGCTGTAATGTATAAGCTAGCTGTTAACACTAGCTGTAATGTATAAGCTAGGTGTTAACACTAGCTGTAATGTATAAGCTAGCTGTTAACACTAGCTGTAATGTATAAGCTAGGTGTTAGCACTAGCTGTAATATATGAGATAGGTGTTAGTGCTAACTGTAATATGCTAACTAGGTGTTAGTGGTAGCTGTAACGTTGCCCGCTGTTCCCTCAAGGCTTCTGACAACGCCAAGGAGGCAGAGGACAACGCCCGTAAGGCTAAGGGTGCCGTCAAGACTGTGCTGGGAACCATCGCCGCCCTGCTGGACCAGCTGGGTAAGTACAGGCTGATTGATGCCAGTTAGCACCAGTAGAGTCACCAGTAGAAACCAGTTCAGTGTCAAGTGGACTCCAAAGTAGTGCAGTCGATTCCCAGAATAAAGTCCAGAGACACCTGACCATCAGGGGTTTGTCTTTGGAGATAATTAATGAATTAATTTAATCACAGAGCAAATTGTGAAATTCAAAACATTATGAAAAACTGTGTTTATAAATATCACAAATTAGCTGTTTTAGCTAGCCAAACATTGATGGATTGATAATAACTGGAGAGAATGTGAATTTGCCGTCCCAGCTAGCTGGACAAACATTGATCGAGGATTAATGATTAATCACTGAAAACAATTCACGACTCAAACATTTTGAAAGAATGAGAATCAGCCAGGTTGTAAGCTAGCTAGCTAACCAGCAGTCTCGCACCCGACAGCCAACATCGACAAGGTGGACCTGAGCAAGCTGAACCAGATCGAGGAGTCGCTGAAGAAGGCTAAGGGCAAGATGGCGGCCAGCGACCTGGACAAGAAGCTGGCGGAGCTGAACGACGTGGCGAGCGGCCAGGAGATCCTGATCGCCGACTACGACCGGCAGATCGGCGAGATCCGCGCCGACATCGCCAACCTCAATGACATCAAGAACACGTTACCGGACGGGTGCTTCAACACGCCGTCTCTAGAGCGGCCCTAACCCCGCCCCCTAACCCAGACACGCCCCCCCCTGCTCCACCACCCCCTCCCCCTCACATACAGTATATCGCCCCCGGCAACAAAAACGACATACAGGCCACCACCGTTGTACCAAAACCCTTACTTTGTAATTATTTTATTCGTTGGTTCGTCTTGTCTTTTTTTGCGAGAGAGAGAGTGAAGCAGAGTTATGTGCCGTGTTCACGATGGTTTCAAAATAAAAGCGCGCGTGTTTTGGGGCGTCCTGTGTCGAGGCGACAGCGGCTGGCGGCGGAACGGACGAAGCAGCCTCCTGCGGCGGACCGCCGACGTGCCTCTGAGCCTAGAGCACCTACACACACACACACACACACACACACACACAGTGACTGTACCCCCACCCCCGGTCCCCCCCCTCAACCCACACTGTTCAGAGGAAGTTTTACAGCCATTCAGCAGAGCTGGAACCACGCCGCCGCTCCGAGACAAAGCGAGTGGTGGCCGCGGCCCCGCAGACCGGACCCCCGGGCCTGGACCCCCGGGCCTGGACCCCCAGGGGCGGGGGGTGGGGGGGGGGTTCCAGCGGCCTCGCGAACGGTCCAGGCAAGACATTTCTGTTCACCGCCATGTTTGTTGTTTTGGTTTTGTTTGTAGTTGTTGACTAGCATGCATTGAAGGAAGCCTCCCGCCGTACTGTCCTCTCTGTCCTGTCTGAAGACACGACGCCTGGGGGAGGGAGGGAGACATCCCCCCCCCCCTCCCCCGCCTCAGTATTCACACCCCCCTGCTTCACCTCACCCCTCCGCCTCACCCCTCCGCCGCCTCACCCCCTCGCCCCCCCCCCCCCCCCCCCCACAGGGAATCTCAAAGGTCGGAGGTCAAACTGATTTTCAGAAAGTCCGGCTCAGTTTGTTCTTCCTGCAGAAGCCGCTCGCCTGTGTCCGCCGCGTTGCTACTGACCTTTAACCTTTGACACCCCCCCCCCCCCCCGTGTCCCAGGCTCAATCAAACACTATGCAACTTTGTACATTTTGCGTGGTGAAACGTTTTATCTGATACACTGGTGCTAATAATTATTTCAAATGTTCTATTTTTGTGTGAATGTTTTTTATTCTGACGTCGTGTGAGGAGTGTGTGTAAATATATTCTTAAATAATTCAGGTTTTTATTTTAGTTTTGTTTCGTTTCAAAGCTCTGACACCCAAAACAGCGAGACCCTACGCTTCTGTCTGAAACCCCTTCACCCCAAACCTCCAGCTAATATATATAAATATATGACTATGGATCACGTCTGTGGTATGTTATAAAATGCTTGCTTGTATACAAGGCCGTGTTGCTCAGTAGCTACACCAATATCTCCTGTGTACTGATTTCCTCTCCCTGGGTGGGCTCAAGTTAATTAAATTTATTTTTTGTTTCGTTGTTTTTATTTAGTTTTTCTTTTTTTTTTTTTTTTTTCTCGTTCCTATTTTGACCATTTTACTGATCAGGGGTCTGTGTGGCCCCGCCCACCACCTGCCTAACCAATCATATTACTGAATTTATACGCTTTGAGTCCATGGAAAGTACGCTTCTCCACACAAGTTTCTAGGTAACTTTGTTTAATTAGCATTTTGTGCCTTAATATAAAGGTGGGCTGTAATCCCCCCCCGGGGTGGTCCTGCTCGCCTCCCTGTTTATCTCCACCTCCTCATACCCCTTGCTCCAGACGAGAAGCAGGGCACTCCTTCAGGTCCACACAGCTCCTCCTCCCCCTGGAGAAACATCTGGGCCATCTGGCAGGACGTCCCTCTACCTCCGCCCGCCAAACCTTCAAAGTGGCTTCTGAAACGCCTGAAGGTCAGTCGCTCGGCCCCTCCAGGCACTGCCCCCCCCCCCCCCCCCCCCTTTGCGTTCACCCAGCCTCCTATTGGTCGGGCCCGGCCCCTCCTTGTGCGACGCCGCTGAGTTGTGATTGGCTGGGCTGGAGCTGACCGACCCCGCGCCCGGTGGGCGATAAAACAGTGTTTCTCAACGTTCTACAACGTTCCGTGGCGTGTCTCAAGCTGTGGAGGCCGACGGCGTCTCCTCGGTGTGTGAGTGAGTCTCCTGGCCTCATCACGGCCTCGGTCCCACTGCCACACTCTGTCCACCTCAGTCACGAGGTCGTGTTCATACCCCCGCTGAGGACCTGAAAGAGGCCCCCCTTGTCCCTGACGGCCTGTAAATCCAATTGTAACATTTGAATAATAAAATATTACAGGAACCACTCTGGTCACGTGTGTGTTTGGATGTTTTTGGGGCATTTTCTCTGTTGGAATATGTTGCTGAAATACTAATTTCAATGTATATCAGAAAACACTTGATACTCTTTGTAGACAGTTACAACCCCCTTATGTTACTTTGTGATCAAACTGATGAAAACGGAATGAAAGCGTCTACCTTTCAGCGCCATCTCTGGTGAAACAGCTGCAACTCCAACTGTAAAAAATAACAAATCTATTAAATGTCATCATGCACCGATTTGGACCAATCAGCAGTAACAACCAGCGTCCCACCTGTGGATTGGTTGGACTGTTAAAAAACGACATAGGAAATGTGTCAGTAATTCTTTGTATGTCAATGTCAAAGTAAAGTTACCTTTTGATTCTGAAGGGTATATATGACTGGAATTCAGTTGTCAAAGCTAAGAAACATGCAGCAGGTTCTAACTGGTACACCTTCCAGCTGTTCTTATCTTTCTCCCCGGCCCGGATGTGAGTGAATAGGTGTGTGAGGGGGAGGAGCCCAGACATAAGGGGTCCTGACACACGGTGCGGTCATGGAGTGGGTTTTCACCGTGGCAACCAGGACAAGGTGTGTCTGTGTGTTTAGTCTGCTCCTGTTATTTGTGTATGCGTGAGGGAGTGTTTTCACTGTGAGAGAGCGTGCCCTGCCGTCATGTCGGATCACGTCGCAGGGCGTGGAGGAGGACGATGGCTCCGGGGCCCCAGATGTGTGTGTGACCCAGCGTCTGAGGGTTGGGGTGGGGCGGCCACGCCCGGCCTCCATGGCCCCCGGGCACCAGGAACGCACCGAGCCACGCCCGCCCAAGTACGCGCGCCGGGATTCGGAGGGAACGGCACACGCGGTGTTGTATAAACCGTGGATGGATACCATGAATAATACATGACTGATACGTGGTGTTACGCACGAGTCGTGTCGAGTTTTTTTTGCCACGTTTTGTACGTTTTCGCTTGCGATATTCACGACGCGATGAAATGTTGTCAAAACTTTAAAACATATGCAGATTTGGTTGTAAACGTTAAAATATTATTATCGATGAAGTATTATATTTGCAATAAATGACGTGCGTACTAATCGAGTTTCTTTCCTGTTGTGGTCTGGATGTTTGTGTGCGTGCAACAAAATGTCTGAATCCGACGTAACGTGCGTGACACTCTGCCGAAGGTGGACGCTCAAAGTCCAACCGTCAGTTGCTCACCTGGCTGGCCCGCGCCCTCAGGTGACTCATTATTTGGAAAATTACCCCCAGTTGGCTGGAAGAGGGAGAGAACTCTTCCCCCGAAGAGTTGTGATGTTTGGGTTACATCACACTTCACTCAGGAATCTATAGGAAAAGATCTGTAGGAATCCTCCCCGGAAGAGGGACAAGGCGAAGTTTATTAACGTGTTCCTTCTACAATCCTGACCTGGGGCCATGGACACTTGATGACATGGATACTATGTGATTTTATTGGTTTGGCTGTTTGGAGGGATTCCAAGATGTACTTCTACTACTACTCCTCTTCCTGCGCTGAGGAGTCAAGTCTTTGACAGAAGTACCAAGGTAGAGTTACCGTCGGGACCAGACTCCACAAGCCCTGTTTCTCTCCCCAGGGGTGTGTGCGGAGGGGGGGGGGGGGGGGTTAGTGTAGTGGGGTGTTTGATCCTGATCCTGAAAGGTTCTGGGTTCCAAACCCAACGTCAGCAGTCATTCTCCCTGTGGGCGTCCTTGAGCAGGATGCCCCTTACCCCATCCTGCCCCTTTGGTGACTCAAGCGTGGTCACTGTCAGTCATAAACACATCTGTCTCATGACTAGATATGAACACACAGTGACTCCACGGGTCCACAGATGAGGTCACCGGCAGCACAGTGGTGCGTGACACCAGGGTCAGAGGTCGAGGTTACCCTTCTCTCTCTCTCTCCCCTCTCTTCTTTTATCACTCTCTTGCTCTCTCTCTCTCTCTATCTCTCTTATCGGTCTCTCTCTCTCTTTCGTTGTCCGTGACTCAGACCCGGTGACCTGCAGTGTGAGTTCAGCACCAGACTGTTTACCGACGGCCCGAGTTAATCTGCACCGTGTTCACCTGAGCCACCTGGTGCTTAGCTGCATTAGTCTGGCACCCATGGGTGCTGCTGGATCGCTCTGACTGGATGCAGGGTTTAAAGCAGGATCCCATGGGTGCTGTCCACCAGCTCTGCTCAGCCAGACTACAAGGAGGACTCCTTGAGGCTTCTGAACCAGCAGGTTCCCAACAAGACCCCCCCCAGACCAGGGGTGGGACCATTCGGTCACTTAACCGCTAGTCTCACAAATCAGACTTGAGACGGCAGACCGGGTTTCACTTTCATCACTTTCATGTTTGTTTAGACCAACGCCGCTCTGGTGAACCTCCGAACCAGACGTGGTCCAAGACCAGGCCAGACAAAGACCAGACAAAGACCAGACCAGACCAAGACCAGACCAAGACCAGACCAGGCCAGACCAGACCAGACCAGGCCAGACCAAGACCAAGACCAGACCAAGACCAGACCAGACCAAGTCCAGACCAGGCCAGACAAAGACCAGACCAGACCAAGACCAAGACCAAGACCAAGACCCAGACCCAGACCCAGACCCAGACCAAGGTCAGACCGCAACGCCACTGCCAAGCCACCAAGCAAGGACATTCAGTTCCTTCACGATGGTCGCCCAAAGTTCACCAAACCAGACCTTGGGGGGGGGGCACCAAACCGCCAAGCGTGGACCACAACAAAGACGTGCATTGTGTGCGCGGCGGGCCGCGCCGCTGAGAGGCTGCGTTGTGTGAGTCTCATGGAAATGAGGATGGAAGAGTCAGGACAGTCCCGGAACAACACTAAGGCCTGTCCCTGATGCACGCGTTTCCTGTGTGTGTGTGTG
>JAXIVH010000007.1:11687718-11722718 GCA_036785325.1 Urophycis tenuis | reverse complement strand
AGAACCTCGACGAGAGCCATTCACATTTACATTCAGGGCATTTAGCAGACGCTTTTATCCGAAGCGACTTACAAAGAGGACATTTGTCAGAAGAAGGTGAAACATTTCATTGCTGCTGATACAGTAAGAAAGTCACCAGAACAAGTTTCAAGCATTTCAATTGCTCGGTTAACCATTGCTAGTATACAACATCTCTGGCTAAGTGTCAAATTACAATTATAAATTATTATAAATTATAAATAATAATAATAATAATAATAATAATAATAATAATAATAATAATAATAATAATAATAATAATTTACAATTATAAATTGCTAAGATGTACAACATACAAGAGCAGGGTAGTTTTTTTTTTTTTTTTTTTAAATATAGGTAGAGGATGGGTGTTGTGCAGGGTTCAGGTGAACTCTGAACAAGTGGGTCTTGAGTCTCTGCCGGAAGATGTGACTCTGCAGTCCTGACATTGGCAGGGAGCTCGTTCCACCACTGTGGTGCCAAAATGGAGAAGAGTTGTGATTTTGCCATCCAAACTTTTCCTCCTTTTAGTGATGGAGGTACCAGTCAGCCAGCTGAGTTAGTTGAGCGGAGTGCTCAAGCAGGGGCATGGGGTTTCACTAATGTTTGGAGGTAGGTAGGGGCAGTTCCGTTAACGGCTTTGTAGGCCAGTAGCATTGTCTTGAATTTGATGCGAGCCACTACAGGAAGAAGGATCGGGTCACTGCAGTGATGCTTGCAGTGCAGGACAGTTGGTTGTCGAGTGCGCCCAAGTTCCTTGTTGTCGGTGAGGCAGTGAGGCAGTCTTTCCCTGGTGTGAAGGTAGAGAGCCACCTCATTAACTAAGACCAGAATCTTAGAACCGCTGGAGAACTCAGACTACAACCTTAGAACCCCAAGAACCTCCGCTGCCACACTTTAATGTACGTGCAATGTTTTTATTTTTGATTACAACACCGGCAGGGTTCTTTTGAGAGAACCCAGCTCCCCCCGGTTCAGCTCCACCCTCCCGGCTGGCCCCTGTAATTAAAACAAACCCAGCTGTGTGGACGAGCTGATCCCCGCGTTTGTTCAGCACGGCCGTCTGCAGACCAACACGCGGCCGGCCCGGACTTGTCCCGCTGCCATCGCAGTCGGGGGAGTCGATGAGAAAATGCTTTTGTTTCCCGCTGGGAGGAACCGCAGCGCGGCCCTGCCTGTCAGGAGACACGTTTGTCAATATTTAGCCGGCATGGGGAAGCATCGCTCCGTCATGACAAGTTTGTTATGGAGACGCGGAACCCAACGGAGTGCTCAGGGATGACGGGCCGCTGACAGGTTGAGAAATGTTTGATTTTCCCTCTCCCTCACCGAGCACATTGCTCAACTGGGGGGAAGATGGAAAGAGTTATGTCTTTATTTGTGCAACCCTTTGGGAGTTTACAAGAGGAGGAACATGTCCTCCCAGAAAAGTTTTAAAAGATGGATTAACCCTAATTAGCAGCTGACCCCACACACTAAAACCCACGCTGTGTATTTCCCGGTGCAATGTCGCCCCCCGGTGGACACACGTTGGTACTTCACCCAGAGTCACCGCGCGATTGACAGCTGGGATTCATTCAGCTGTTGTTCTGTAATAACTGCTGTAATGTTCCGCTCCCTGGCCGCGTGCAGGCTGGACGAGCGTCCGGGCAGCGGCTGGAAACCCCGGCTACCCCGGCTGCAGTTCCAGGCCCTCCTGCACAACCTCACCGCCGTCAAGATCCGCACCACGTTTGGAGAGGACGGTCAGTGAAGACCTCGGTCTGCTCTCGCATCACAGTCACATTGAGCTCATTCAGCAGACGCCTTTATCCAGAGCGACTTACAAAGAGTACATTTGTCAGAAGAAGGTGAAACACTTCATTGCTGCTAATACAGTAAGAAAGTCACCAGAACAAGTCTCAAGCATTCCAATTGCTAGGTTAACCATTGCTAGTATAGGACTCCAACTCCTGCATGGCGTCAGATAACTCTGTAACACTTTGTTAACACTTTGTTTACCAAGTTCATTTATTGCTTAACTAAAATGTTATTTTTTTTAAATTTGGTTCCTTTACTGTACAAACTGATGTCCTTTGAGGAACGGTGCAATATGACTGCATCCCGAGAGGCTGTTAAGAACACATAACCATCACACTGACAGTGGAACCTGGGGTCTCCACCCGCGCACCCCGACACAGCCAGGTCACTAAACGTCGGCGGCCATGTTCCCCCCCCCCCCCCCCCCACAGGCCGTGGTTACCTCGACAACGTCAGGCTGATGTCGGCGCGCCGCGGGCCGGGTGCCCCCGCCCCCTGGGTGCGGAGCTGCGAGTGCGAGGCCGGGTTCCAGGGCGCCCACTGCGGGCGCTGCGCCGCCGGGTTCACACGCACGCGCCCCGCGGACGGAGCCTTCGGCGCCTGCCGGCCGTGTGACTGCAAGGCGGGGAGCTGTGACCCCGACACAGGTGAGAGGTCACGAGGACCCCCCCCAGCACAGACGAGAACCGCCATGTGGTCACCTCTTAGCCCGGGTGACCTTTGAACCCAGGTGGTGCTCAGCTCTGGCAGCCCCACACAGAAACATGTTTGCCATGGTTATTCAGTTATTCATAACGGGAGTCATGTGTTCACGCGGTGGAGTTATGAACCACACACGTGGCTTTTTAGAGCGGTGCTTTGTGGAGAGATGTTTGGGAGTTCATCCGGGCTGAAGTACGACTAGATGTCATGTTGCCATGTTATGTTATACCTGGGCGTTCAGTGGGTTTTTATCATCAGCCAGCAGTTCTTCTGACACAGTCTGGACTCGTCTCCCACAGTACCCCGTGGTGAGACCCTGAAGACACAGATCACGAAACTGAAGTTGATTTACAATGAGAATTCATCATTACTGACGTCTCGAAACTGTTCCTCCTCCTCCTCCTCCTCCTCCTCCTCCTCTTCCTCCTCCCGTTGCCAAGGCGACTGCTTCTCTGCCGACGAGACGCCCCAGCGCCCGACCTGTCCCGACGGTTACTATAGCGACCCGGCCCGCCCGCTGTCCTGCGTGAAGTGCCCGTGTCCCGTGGGCGTGGCCTGCTCCCTGGCGCCCGGCGCGCTGCAGGTCCAGTGTGACCTCTGCCCTCCAGGGCTCACCGGTAGGTCGACCGGGCCCTCGACCCCGGGGGTCAGGAGGGAGAACTGGGTCGTAGCGGTGGGGGGGTTCTGAACGAGGCTTTGATGTGATGTTAGTGTTACACGTGTGTAAGTATGCCTGCCTTGTGTCACATCGTCTGTCTGCGAGGACTGGGAGTACAGCGTCAGTGAGAGAGAGAGAGAGAGAGAGAGAGAGAGAGAGAGAGAGAGAGAGAGAGAGAGAGAGAGAGAGAGAGAGAGAGAGAGAGAGAGAGAGAGAGAGAGAGAGAGAGAGAGAGAGAGAGAGAGAGAGAGAGAGAGAGAGAGAGAGAGAGAGAGAGAGAGAGAGAGAGAGAGAGAGAGAGAGAGAGAGAGAGAGTCTGTCCGTCCGTCGGCTGACAAACCTTTGATGAGCCACAACACACACAAACGCCCCTCTGTGGCTCAGACATGGGCAGACACAGATCACGATCGTGATGACACAGATGTAGCTGACAGATGTAGCTGACGTCCCTGCCCCTCCCCCACCAGGCTACCGCTGCCAGCTGTGCCGGGACGGTTTCTACGGCGACCCCCTGGGGGAGCGTGGCCCCCGGAGGCCCTGCTCCCGGTGCTCCTGCGACGGCCGCGGCGACACCGAGGCGGCCGCCGGCTGCGACCCGTTCAGCGGCGAGTGTCTGAAGTGTGTGAACGACAGCCGGGGCGGGCAGGGCGAGGCGTGCCCAGACGGGTTCTACCGCAACCGCCTCACGGACTCCTGCCAGGGTAAGGACCCTGCTGGGACCCTGCATCTCCACCACCACCTCCACCACCGCCATGGTGGTGGAGGTGGTGGTGGAGATGAAGATGATTTGATGATGGTGGTGGTGATGATGATGATGGTAGTGGTGGCGATGAAGATGATTGGATGATGATGATGGTGGTGGTGGTGGCGATGAAGATGATTTGATGATGGTGGTGGTGATGATGATGATGGTAGTGGTGGCGATGAAGATGATTGGATGATGATGATGGTGGTGGTGGTGGCTATGGAGATGATTTGATGATGATGGTGGTGATGATGATGATGGTAGTGGTGGCTATGAAGATGATTTGATGATGATGATGATGGTGGTGGTGGTGGCTATGGAGATGATTTGATGATGATGGTGGTGATGATGATGATGATGATGGTAGTGGTGTTGGCGATGAAGATGATTTCATGATGATGATGGTGGTGGTGATGATGATTGTAGTGGTGGTGGTGATGAAGATGATTTGATGATGGTGGTGGTGATGAAGATGATTTGATGATGATGGTGGTGGTGATGATGATGGTAGTGGTGGTGGTGATGAAGATGATTTGATGATGGTGGTGGTGATGATGATGGTAGTGGTGGTGGTGATGAAGATGATTTGATGATGGTGGTGGTGATGAAGATGATTTGATGATGATGGTGGTGGTGATGATGAAGATGATTTGATGATGGTGGTGGTGATGATGGTGGTGGTGGTGGTGATGAAGATGATTTGATGATGGTGGTGGTGGTGATGATGGTAGTGGTGTCTACGAGGGCACCACGTGTGAACACGAGGAAGTGTGTTCCGATTGGCTGACTGTCCCTGTTCCCGGCAGCCTGCGACTGCGACCTGATTGGCTCGGCGTTCAGCCTGTGCAGCGCCGAGGGCCAGTGCACCTGCAGGGAGGGCTACCAGGGCCGCCGGTGCCACCGCTCCACCTGTCCGTCATGCTTCCAGCCAATCACCATGCAGGTACTGCCCAACAACCATAAGCCCCGCCTCTCCCTGACTCCTTACTCATGTATAATAATGTATACTTTTCAATAATGTCGCACATGTTGTTGATGGCTTCCTCAACTGTTATTATTTAATAAGACAATCTAACTTTATTTCTCCTACTTTTAGCGTGTAAATGTATGATGTTCTGTATACTTTTCCTTGTATTCTCATTTGGATGTCTTTTTAATTTGACTGCGGTCCATCTGGTGCTCCTGAAGCTCCATCCTAATGCCGCTAAAATGCGGGAACATCCTTGAGTCCTCTGACGTTCTCGCGTTCCCTGCCGTTGCTCTGCAGGTGGAGGGCTACGCTGCCAAGCTGCGGGAGCTGGAGAACCTGTTCTCCGGCCTGGCCGGAGGGCCCGGCTCCACCCAACTGGACTCCGCCCTGCGAGCCGCCGGCCAGCTGGTGACCGATCTGCAGGAGACCGCGGACAGACTCAGAGGTCAGTGATGCGAACGGACTCTAGTGTGCTGTGGTTTGTTGTGGAGGCTCAGAGATGTCAGCAAGAGTTGGCCGGGTGAGCCCAGAATGAGGCCAGCACTCAGGGGAGTGTGAGCTCCATGCAGGGGGTCTTTGTGTTCTCTTAGCCTGAATGTAGGCCACCGCGATGACAACCTGCTCCATTGAAATCGCTTCATGACTGGTCTCACGTTTTTTGTAATTTCACTTCCGATGCCGTTTTGGCGATTACACGATTACGTTTGCGTCTTCATGGGAAAGTTGTTGAGGTTGCTGTTGTGCTGTTACCCTGCTGGCTGCAAACCGAGCTGACAGGACTGCATTCATGAAGCACTTTACGGGCCGGTGGTCCCCCAGAGCGCCTGTCCATTAGTGCCTCGCGTTCACCACTTCACACACACACACACGTTCATGCAAACATTCAGCAGACAGCCGACAACCTGCGCTCCTTCTGAGCCACCGCTTGAGCTGATGATGTCATACTGGTCCCCCCCCCACAGTGTCGGAGCGGGGGCTGCAGAGGCGACTGGCTGGGATCAGCGACCAGCAGCTGGAGGAGAGCCAGGACATCCAGAGCCTGGCGCGGGCCGCCGGCCGACTCCACCAGGAGCAGACCACCTACGCTGAGCGCAGCGCCGCCATCCAGGCGCTCATCGACCAGATGAAGAGAACGCTGAGAGCCGCCAAGGCCAAGCTCCAGGCAGCGGTAGGCCACCCCCCGCCCTGCCGTACTGATGCTGTTGGCACGGGGACAATGCTTTTAGGTGTTGAGCGGTGATTCAGCCAACAAGGCCTCCTGATTAATATGCAGTGGTGAAGACGGTGACCCAGACAGGTCATGTGATGATAAAGGTCTCTGTGGGCATGAAGACTGTCCCATACATGAATGATGCTGATCGCTTTAGTTTAACTCAATGGATTAAAACGGGATGGGTTGCACGAGCGTCCTGCGATCCACGGGGGCGCCGCTGGTAGGAGCCTTGCAGTGGGACACCGGTGATGAAGTGTGTTGGTGTTAACGTTCCCCCCTCTGTCTCGCCGTGTGTCAGGATATCCCTCAGGGCGACGAGGCCCAGAAGGTCAGCAACAACCTGTTCTCCAGCCTGATCTCCAAGGCCACAGAGCTGGCCGAGAGGTGGGTTTGACACACCGTCATCATTTAATATGCACACTCAGGCCCCCGTGCAACACTGTGTGTGGGGGCCTGTGGGGGTCTGTGGGCTGTGGTCTGTAGAAGCTTGATCATCTTGGTTTTCCTGTTCAGAGGAGATTGTGATTGTAACGGTCTGTCGCCCACGTCTGCAGAAAATGACTCGAACACAGGTTCGATTCCGCTGTCTTGTCTTGTTCTGTGCGTAGAGGCAAACACGAGACACAAAAGGGTCACCACTGATCCTACGACCATGAGAACTGGGGCATACGCAGTGGACCGGAAGGTCCCGCAGGCTCTCGAGGTTCCCATCCTGTGCTGGTTTGAGTCGTGGCTGTGTTGGGTCAGACATGTGACATGTTTCTCCTCCCAGACACCTGGTGAAGGCAGAGGAGGTGGAGCAGAGTGCCGGGGACGCCCTCAAGGACTCCGAGAAGAGCCTGGGTCTCATGAGGAGCCTTATGTCCAGGGAGAATCAGGTCAAGCAGAAGCTGGGAGACCTGAACACCATGTGAGTCCTCCCACCTCCTCTTCTCTCTCTTCTCTCTTCTCTGGTCCTCCTCCTCCTATCCTCTCCTCCACCCTGTCTCCTCTCCTCTCCTCTGACCCAGTGTTCTCCCTCTCCAGGTACAACAAGGCCTCCAGCCAGGTGAAGGCCATGGAGAGCCAGGCCACTCGTCTGAGCGGCCAGGCCGGGTCCGAGAGCAAGGTGGCTGGGGACATATTGAAGGAGATTGGCCGCATGGAGCGGGGCCTTGGCGCGCCTCTCCAGGTAGCTAACAGCAGCCAGCCGCTGGCTCTACTACTTCAAAACATTGATTTTTCCTGATACCTTAACTTTCCTTAGCAACCACCTCGATGTAACCAATGGCTACAGCATGAGGCCAAGGATGCCAGGGGCAGAGAGCTCTTGAGCAATGCGTTTACACCTGCTGACGCTGGCCAGCAGCTAAAAAGCACTTTATAAATACAACATATATGGGTAGATGGGTAGAAATGTCTAATAGGCAAGATATACTGCTGAACTATTTATTCTGTATTTTTCGCGGCGTGTCTGACTTTGTTCTGGTATCACAGGTAGATGGGCTGGTGTCCAGACTGGACTCTCTGAACGCCCGGGTCTCTCCGGACCTCTCGGCATACGCCGCGCTCCAGAAGAACGTGGGCCAGGACAAGGCTCTGGTGCAGGGCCTCCTCGGCCAAGGGGCCAGAGCACAGCAGGTACAACATCTAGCTAGCTACATCATCTAGCCAGCTACATCATCTAGCCAGCTACATCATCTGGCTCGCTACATCATCTAGCCAGCTACATCATCTAGCCAGCTACATCATCTAGCTAGCTACATCGTCTAGCTAGCTACATCATCTGGCCCGCTACATCATCTAGCCAGTTACATCTCTAGCCAGTTACATCATCTGGCTGGCTACATCATCTAGCTAGCTACATCATCTGGCTCACTACACCATCTAGCCAGCTACATCATTTGGCCAGCTACGTCATCTAGCTAACTACATCATCTAACTACACACATGAACTACATGGAAGTCTTGTTGATTGAGCCCTGAGCCCTGAGCTGAGGAACATTTCCTGTAAGAGACGACCAGATGTCCATCTTAGAACCCAGGATCTTGGGAGAAATTGGGAACATGTTTCAGACAGAGATTGAGCGGGTTCTCATCCCACCCCAGGTGTATGACGGTCTGCTGGTCAGGGTCAACGCTGCCAAGGCCGACACTGAAGGGGTGCTGAGTGGAATCAACACCAACGTGAAGGAATTGGACAACACCCTGGCTTCACTAAGAGGTACCACAGCGTTAGCCAGACCTTAGCCTCGGCCCCCATCTACCTCTGGCCCTGGCATTAGAATGGATGGATGAGTGAATGGATAAGTGGATGGATGAGTGAATGGATGGAGCGATGGATGGTGGATGGATAGATTGATGGCTGGATGAGAGGGTTATTGTTCTTGGCCAGATCCCCCAGTAGAGAGCAGCCTGTCTCTCTGTTGTGCGGCCAGACAGTGCACTGGTGTCCAGGCCCCAGTGTTGGCACCCTAGACCGCCTATAGTGGTCTAGGGTGGCTCTCCTAAAGACTGGAGAAACCGGGAAAAAGAAACCTCCTGGGAAACCGCCAACCACAACGTGTCCTCCTCTGCCTCTTCCTCCTCCTCCTCCGCAGGGTTCGACGTGCGCGTGGACGAGAGCCAGGCCCTGGCCAACGCGGCTGTGGCCAGGCTTCCGGGCATCAATGGCACCATTCAGCAGGCACTGCAGAGCCACGCCCAGACCACAGGGATCCTGGATGGCGTCGCCGGAGACTTCAGCAGCGCCTCGGATACCCTCAGACTGGCTGAGGAGGCGGTGGCCGACCTGGAGGTAACCGGGCTCCCGCCTGTCCACAGAGATGCATGTACACAAAATATACATGAAATGCACCGTGATAGAACCTTAGGCCGACCTCTGTTCCTGACCTCGGTTCTGGTTCCGTGTTGGTTCTCCAGAGCCGAATCGGCTCCTTGGGGTCCAGCGGCACCCTTCTTGCAGACGCCACCAAGCTGAGGAGGGATGTGGGTGCCATGGCGACCCGGGCCGAAGACGTGCAGGGCGAGCTGAGCGCGGAGACGCTTGACCTCAACACCCTGCAGAGGGACGCCCAGCAGGTGGGTCACGCTCAGTAGTACGGCCATGGAGGTCACGTTTGGGAACCTGGAACCAGGAGAAGCAGGAGATGGTGGTGGTGGGGGTGGTACTGGAGTGTGTGTGTGTGCGTTAATATAACCACATTGAGGGCTGCCTAGCTGTACGCCTGCCTTGCCTCCCTGTTCAGCTGGGTATTCATTCTTCATGTACAGAACGACGGTGCATTGAAACGTTGACCCATTTTGTGTTGTCATGATGTCCCGTGACGTCTTCAGGCCGTCTCGGATGCTGAGGCTGCCAGCGACAACGCCATGGATACGAAGGACGCCGTGGCGACCACTCTGCGGAACGTCCAGCAACTGCTCAACACAATAGGCGAGTAGTCCAGTAGAGATGCCGTCCTGTCGGCGTGCTTCTCCGCCAGACGCACAGGATCCACTCTGCAGTGCACACGGGTTCTGCTCCCTGGCGTGTTGCTCACTGGTCGTCCCTGTGTGTTCTGACAGGCCAGTCCGGCAGCGTGGATGAGGGCCGCATCGCCGAGCTGGAGCGACATCTGGCCACCACCCAGCGCCAGATGGATCTGCACCTCAAGCCCCGCCTCCAACTCATGGAGGACCAGGAGGAAGCCCAGCGGCGTCTCCTGGGGCATCTGAACGTGGACGTCGACAAAATCCTGGCTGACATCGCCAACCTGGAGGACATCCTGGGATCGCTGCCCGCCGGCTGCTACAACAGCGGCCCCGCCGAGCTTGCCTAAGCCCCACCCCTCCACCTGACCCCGCCCCTGTCACTGAACCCTGTCCATCAAGAGGCCCTAGGCCACACAGCCCTCCTCTATTGAGATGCCTTAAGCCCCGCCCCCCCTGCTCTGCTCTCCCCCAATCTAGAGGCCCGAAGCCACGCCCCTTCCCCCGAGGCCCCTGCCCCCCCCCCCCCCCCAGGGCTCATGAACTGCACTGATGAGTGACAGCTAGCATAATGCTTGAATGCTAGCATAACTTGGACGATGGTTTTCAATTGTTAAGTGTTGGAAAAAGTGTGTTCTATATATATCTTGATAGATATAAATATCTATATCTGAGACTGTGATGAATAGTAGCAGATGATGAGGCTCTTGTAGTATTTATACATGTACATAAGATCATGTGACTATTTAAATGGGTTTTATATGTAGCACTTATGCTGTTCTCTCAAAATACAGTTTTCTCCTTTGATATTAACAATGCCCTCGTGTCTTTTCTTGTTTGCAATGTCACTCATTTGTAATCTACACTTTTGTCAAACTTCACTGTCTACTACAATAGTCTGAATACTGGGAGCTGCCCAGTACAACAACAGTCTTCGAACTGGTAGACACTGGGAGCTGCCCAGTACAACCACAGTCTGTACTGGTGTATCCCCTGCATGACCTGTGGTGTGTGCGGTGCGTTCACAGATGTTCTGTAAATCAGGGTTTTAAATAGTTTTATTATGGGATGTTTCCTCGTTTATGTGTTTTTTTTCATGGATTTCCTTACAGTGTTGAGGGCGTCAAGACGCGGATGCAATCTCTACCTGTGAGTCTACATAACTCTTACGCACGCACACACGCACACACACACGCACGCAAGCACGCACACACACACACACACACACACACTCTCTCTCACATACAAACACAACCTCACTGACATACAGACGCACACACAAACACACCGACGTCCACATAAAAAAGGTGTCGCTCGGTTCAGAATCCCACGCTCTGCAGTGTAACGCCCAGGGAAAGAGCTCTCTGGGATCCGTCTCCTCTACATTCAAGGAAGCAACGAGCCGTTACAGCCGCCATTTTGTCTGGACGTCGTGTCGTTGGAACCTCGGACCGCGCGGCCGGAGAACCCCCCCCCCCTCCCCCTGCGGGTCGGGTTCCGCTCGCGGCCGGCCGACATTCAGAACCACAGTGAACGTTACGCTCCAGAGTTTAAAAACGGAGAAAATAATGTTTACATCCATTTATAAAGTGAAAACAAAATGGAGTGGGACCGCAAAAGCTTCCCACTATTATATGTATATATATTTTATATATATATATATATATATATATATATATATAGTTTTTTAAATATATTTAAACACTGGCACAACAGATAATATTTTAGGGAGTAAGTAAACATTCATGCCAAAAATCAAACCATCTAGGCATGCGATCTAGGAGGAGTGCTAAAGAGGTCAGAGGTCAATTGAACAGAAAACACAGACATCCTTAAACTAAAACAAACTACCCCTGTTCTCCGGGTGACCTTGCTGTCCAGACCTAGGTCACATGGTACGTCACATGACACAGGAAGGAAGGGAAAGACATTGGCCGCTTTGGCTGCAACTATACCAATGTTTTTTTTTCCCCCATAATGCATTGGAGATGGCTGTTCAGGCATTGGCTTACAGAGGGGTGGGGTTAGCTTCGACGTCAGCGCTGGTTAAGTAGCCTGTGGTGTGGGTGATGGTTTAGGTCATGGTTGGGGTGATGATGTAGCTGGGCGACAGCGACAGGAATAACAACGGGGGGGAGCGCGTAGGTAAAGATGGTACCACCCTTCCCTCTCCACATCGGAGCTACCGTCGCTACGTAGCCTTAGCCTCCCTACCATCCATGTTCCAGGGCTGCAGTCAAGCGCTGCTCCAATGACTGATGAAGACAAAGCAGCTGTTCACCCTTCTGAAAGCTAGTGAGTGTGTTTGATGGTTGTTTGCGCTGGACACCAGGTAAACCAGTACGCCGGTTTATTGTTCTGAGGACCAAGCTGCAGCCCATGTGGTCCTGGTGTAGTTGTGGTGTAAATGCTTGAGGGAGTTGTAGTTCTAACAGGTGTAGTTCTGGCGTAAATGCTTGAGGGAGTTGTAGTTTTAATGGGTGTAGTTCTGGTGTAAATGCTTGAGGGAGTTGTAGTTCTAACGGGTGTAGTTCTGGTGTAAATGCTTGAGGGAGTTGTAGTTCTAACGGGTGTAGTTCTGGTGTAAATGCTTGAGGGAGTTGTAGTTCTAACGAGTGTAGTTCTGGTGTAAATGCTTGAAGGAGTTGTAGTTCCAACAGGTGTAGTTTTGGTGTAAATGCTTGAGGGAATTGTAGTTCTAACGGGTGTAGTTCTGGTGTAAATGCTTGAGGGAGTTGTAGATCTAACGGGAGTAGTTCTGGTGTAAATGCTTGAGGGAGCTGTAGTTCTAACGGGTGTAGTTCTTGTGTAATGGTTCGTGTTGTTTGCACTGTTGGTGTAACAGTTGATGCGGGTGTAGTTCCATTTAAATGCTCAGGGTCGGTGTAGTTCCAGTTAAATGCTCAGGGTCGGTGTAGTTCCAGTTAAATGCTTAGGGTAGGTGTAGTTCTTAGTAGCCGTTGGGTGGAGGATGCTTGACACAAAAGAGACGGGTGGCTGGACAGTTGGAAGGGGTGTTGCCAGGAGGGGCGGCGCTAGGAGATGATGCCGGGAGTGGGTGGGGTTCGGTGGGCAGGGTTATGCAGTATATGGATGGGGTTAGTAGGGGATGGCAGTTCAGAGATGGACGGGGCTCAGTGGGTGTAAGGAGGGGGTAACGGGGTGGGTGTGGGTGGGGTTGTGGGCGGGGCGTGGGCGGGGCCTATCCGGAGGCGGTGATGTAGAGCTGAGTCTGCAGGATGTAGTCGATGACAGGCTGGTTCAGGTACTCCACCACGTGGCCGTCTCCGTGCTGCAGAGCCAGCCTACAACACACCGTGACAACCAGGACAAAACCTCGTTAGAGAGCCATCTTACTCACCGCACACTAATGCTAGATTACAAACATTCATATTTAAACTCACACTGTGTCAGATTGAGACCCTCCCAGTTAGCAGGCAGGAGACTTAAGAATTGTTCACTAAATAACAAACTTGAGTCCACTCTACTGTGTTGTCAGCTGGACTGGCTTAGCAGGCCAAGAGAGAGGTACGGGCTGGCCAGCATTATCTATTTGTAGAATATATCAGTAATAGGATGTGATTTGTTTAATTATTAGGTGTACAGCCAGGTGTCACAGTGGCTATGGGGGTCATAGTACACGTCAGCCGTACGTCAGCAGTTTTAACCAATGGGAGGGGAGGTCAAAGGTGAAACATACCGGCTCTTGGTGGAGCTGACGATGGACATGGGGTGGTTGATGTCGTCCTTCACCACGATGATGTTGTCCTGAGCGAGAGAGAAGATGAAGCTACGGTTTGAGGACCCGAGGGAGGCCAGGACGACTGGTGGTGTTTAAACACTGCAGTCAGCTGGGAGCTCTGTCCTCCCCCGCACAGCTGCCCCGCCAGACTCTATTATTCTCTAATTGGTTTTCAACCCCGGCGGGATTACAGGACAGGATTAATGTTTCACAGGGATTATGGGAAAAGTAGTCTTTTCAGAATAACTGGATTAATCTGATTAGGATGAACAAAGGCTCTGACCAGCACTGCCTTCCTAGACTCTTGTGCTCTCTCTCTCTCTCTCTCTCTCTCTCTCTCTCTCTCTCTCTCTCTCTCTCTCTCTCTCTCTCTCTCTCTCTCTCTCTCTCTCTCTCTCTCTCTCTCTCTCTCTCTCACACACTCTCACTCTCTCCTTCACTTTCTCCACATCACTCTGTCACTCTTTCTGTTTCTCTCTGTCTCTCCCTCTCCTCTGTCTCTCTCCATCTCTCTCTCTCTCTTACTCTGTGTATTGTGTTCTTCATAGTTCATCATATTCACTGATATAAGGGTGACCAGGCTCCGAGGTGCTGATGCTGAACTCTGACCTTGTGCTTGCGGAGCACAGAAGAGTGGTTCATGATGCGCTCTGTGTCCACCCCGTCACGCGGCACCACCACGATGCCGAAGTCCCCCACGATCACCTCCATCTGGGGGAGACAACAAGCCCCTCACTGCTCCGGCCCAGCGGACCCCCGCCCCGCGGGGGGCAGGAGACGACCGTGGGCCACCGGCCAGGGTTTGTTAGGACGCTGTCTCGGGAGGTCAATGAACTGGCACGAGATTTAACCTGATCAGAGCAGACTAGATCTAACTAACTAGAGTGGGTTCTATTGCATGGATTTAACCTGATCAGACTAGATCTAACTAACTAGAGCGGGTTATATTGCATGGATTTAACCTGATCAGAGCAGACTAGATCTAACCAACTAGAGTGGGTTCTATTGCATGGATTTAACCTGATCAGACCAGACTAGATCTAACTAACTAGAGTGGGTTATATTGCATGGATTTAACCTGATCAGAGCAGACTAGATCTAACTAACTAGAGCGGGGTCTATTGCATGGATTTAACCTTATCAGAGCAGACTAGATGTAACTAACTAGAGTGGGTTCTACTGCATTAGGAACATGGATTTAACCTGATCAGAGCAGACTAGATGTAACTAACTAGAGTGGGTTCTACTGCATTAGGAACATGGATTTAACCTTATCAGAGCAGGCTAGATGTAACTAACTAGAGTGGGTTCTACTGCATTAGGAACATGGATTTAACCTGATCAGAGCAGACTAGATGTAACTAACTAGAGTGGGTTCTACTGCGTTAGGAACATGGATTTAACCTGATCAGAGCAGACTAGATGTAACTAACTAGAGTGGGTTCTACTGCGTTAGGAACATGGATTTAACCTGATCAGAGCAGACTAGATGTAACTAACTAGAGTGGGTTCTACTGCGTTAGGAACATGGATTTAACCTGATCAGAGCAGACTAGATGTAACTAACTAGAGTGGGTTCTACTGCGTTAGGAACATGGATTTAACCTGATCAGAGCAGACTAGATGTAACTAACTAGAGTGGGTTCTACTGCGTTAGGAACATGGATTTAACCTGATCAGAGCAGACTAGATGTAACTTACTAGAGTGGGTTCTACTGCGTTAGGAACCACAGGGTTTTAAGAACCACACTGCGCTCTGTGAGGGCCTTGGTTTGAAACACGTGCGGATAAATTGTGTAAATGAAAAACACTAAGCAGTAAAAGTACAGAATGTAAACACATTTCTCACTCCCACAGTGTTAGTTCCTGTATTTCACCACCAGGGGTGCTGCGGCCACTCTACACCTCTTGGAGGCTGACCTCTGAAAAGGCCGTTCACACCTGTTGTGTCAAACGGAGCACACTAAAGGGGAGGAGTCAGGTGGGGGTGGGCGGGGTCAGGCAGGCCGGGTGGGTGGGGTTAGATGGGTGGGCGGGGTTACAGGGTGCTTACATCACTGTCCTTCCACAGACCAGGGATGCAGAAGGACTCCAGCAGATCACTTCCACAGAGGAGCAGGATACGCAACTCTACACACACACACACACACACACACACACACACACACACAGACACACGCACACGCACACGCACACACACACACACACACACACACAGACACACACACACACACACACACACACACACGCACACGCACACAGTCACGTATACACACACACACACACACACACACACACACACACACACACAGTCACGTATACACACACACACACACACACACACACACACACACACACACACACACACACACACACAGGCAGGAGAAGTTTACAGGATGTACACACAGGCAAGGCAGACATCTTGCTGGGTCCACAAACAGAGGAGCCTAGCGGCTAACAGGGAGCGAGCACCGCTAGACCCAACACAAGCTAACGCGGGACTTCATCAGTACGGCTCCCCCGGAGGAAGAGGAGGATGAGGGGGGCCACTCACCGATCTCCTCGTACCGCATGGCGGGGCCCAGGTTGGCGTTCTCGTCTGAAAGGACCAGGGGGGGAGCGAAGGTCAACTTTGTGAAATGATGCAACTCGACAAGCAAAGTATGTCTGAATTCTGGTGAAACCTGAGTTACACGACGAAGAGTTTCCTGGAGGTTGCTAGAGATGCATGCTGACCTTGGGTTCTCCTTCCTAGAGCTACTCTACACTTCTCTCAAACCGGGTCGCTCAGTGCCTGAAGCGGTTGGCCCTACTCCAGTTCTGATCGTCTGGATTGTTCAGCATCACTGGGAAGTCTACCCTTGGGTAACAGTGTCTGCTGAGGCATGCCTGTGTGTGTGTGTGTGTGTGTGTGTGTGTGTGTGTGTCTCACCTATGAAGGTGAACCGGTCCATGGTGGGTCGGGCACAGCACATCTTCCCCAGGCTCTCGCTCACCTTCCCCAGCAGCTTGACTAGACAGGAAGCACACACACACACACACATGCTCGGCTTCAAAATAAAAGACTTCAGGCAATTCCCTCGTCGCTGACCCTGATAGACTTACGCTGTTGATTCAGACCAATACATGTCAAGGGTTCCCATTCAGCTACTGATGAATCCATCGTCTGTATCCAGACCTTCTTCTAAGACATTTGCAATTTATTTTATAGAAAATGTTTGCCCTTGTTTAAATGATAAAATTCTAAAGTTATTGGTATCTTTAGCTGTTTTTCCGAGCAGTGCTAGGGGCTTGTGGGTAATGGGGTCTTAATTCTAGAACGGCCTTTGCACTGCAGCGGAGTGCACTCACCTGCGGTGGGTTTGTTGACCATGTTGTTGTGGTTCTGGTAGATGGGTGGGGCCTGGTTCTGCGGCTGGCCAATCACAGGAGTAGAGGAGGGTGTGTTTACGTTGGACAGAATGCATCCGGTGACTCGCTGGAGAGAGAGAGAGAGAGAGAGAGAGAGAGAGAGAGAGAGAGAGAGAGAGAGAGAGAGAGAGAGAGAGAGAGAGAGAGAGAGAGAGAGAGAGAGAGAGAGAGAGAGAGAGAGAGAGAGAGAGAGAGAGAGAGAGAGAGAGAGAGAGAGAGAGAGAGAGAGAGAGAGAGATGAACCCCAGACCCAGTAGGACCAATGCAGTACCGATGCTGTACCGTAGACCCAGTAGGATCAGTACAGTACTGATACTGTACCCTAGACTCAGAAGGCTTTGTTCAGTTTCAGATGGCATGCTAATTACCTATATTTGCATATAAGAATATATTAGTATATATTTAGCATACAATTAGCGTCCAGCGTGGCGTCTTACCTTCATGAGGTCGCGATGGTGTTCCAGCACACTGCAGGTGGTCTGCCAGGTCTGCTGGTAGCACTCCCAAGGGTCCACTCTACACACACATGTCACGTGTATATGAACATCACACTCACAGTGCCAACATCACGTGGATGGCATGAAACCTGATCACATTTTATATATTTTACAGCATTTTATAGTAAACTGTGGTAACTTTAATCTGAATGTAAACAATAGGCAACTGTAGTCTGAGTGTAGTCGATGTGTAACTGTTATCTGAAAGTAATCCCATGCGTGTACCTGATCCAATCAGAAGACTGCACAGCAAGCTGGCACATGGTCAGGCGATGTTTACTGGGTACCAGACCCTTCAAGAAACACAGGAAGTCATCAAGCCAGGAGGTCATCATACCAGGAGGGCATCATATAGCCTACCCAGTTCAACCACAGCCTTCTACTGGTAGACACTGGGAGCTGCCCAGTACAACCACAGCCTTCTACTGGTGGACACTGGGAGCTGCCCAGTACGACCACAGTCTGTACTGGTGGACACTGGGAGCCGTCCAGTACAACCACAGTCTGTACCGGTGGACACTGGGAGCTGTCCAGTACAACCACAGTCTGTACTGGTGGACACTGGGAGCTGCCCAGTACAACCACAGCCTGTCCCGGTGGACACTGGGAGCTGCCCAGTGCAACCACAGTCTGTACCGGTGGACACTGGGAGCTGCCCAGTACAACCACAGTCTGTACCGGTGGACACTGGGAGCTGCCCAGTACAACCACTGTCTGTACCGGTGGACACTGGGAGCTGTCCAGTACAACCACAGTCTGTACTGGTGGACAGTGTTGCAAGATGCTATTGAGGGGTCAATCTTGTGTGATAGATTTAGACTCGACTACCAATAGTTACTGAAGTGCCCTTCTTAAGCTCCTAGCAATTAGCTTCTCTGCTAGCATCTATGCAATCTTCATCCCACAGCAGCAGTGGTGCCAAACTAGGACACGGTCTGCATTAATTCAGGAAGATGGAGTGTGGAAAACAAGATGTAAAAAACCCCCCACTGTTAATAGGACAACTGTCTGTCTGTCTGTCTGTCTGTCTACATCTATCTGTGTCCGTCTGTCTGTATATATCCATCTATGTCCGTCTGTGTATTGTAAACCCTGTTCTAGACGAGCTCCATGTAAATGCAGTCCTCTCTGTATGAATCCTCGCTGTTGGTTTTACTGTGTAGTGTGTACTGTGTAGTGTGTACTGTGTAGTGTGTACTGTGTACTGTGTACTGTGTAGTGTGTACTGTGTAGTGTGTACTGTGTACTGTGTACTGTGTAGTGCGTAGTGTGTACTGTGTAGTGTGTAGTGTGTACTGTGTACTGTGTACTGTGTACTGTGTACTGTGTAGTGTGTACTGTGTAGTGTGTACTGTGTACTGTGTAGTGCGTACTGTGTAGTGTGTACTGTGTAGTGTGTCCTGTGTACTGTGTACTGTGTACTGTGTACTGTGTAGTGTGTACTGTGTAGTGTGTACTGTGTAGTGTGTACTGTGTAGTGTGTACTGTGTACTGTGTACTGTGTACTGTGTAGTGTGTACTGTGTAGTGTGTACTGTGTCCTGTGTACTGTGTACTGTGTACTGTGTAGTGTGTCCTGTGTACTGTGTACTGTGTACTGTGTATTGTGTAGCTGTTCATTATTCATGAGGTCGCTCAGCCCAGTGGGCGAGGCGTGTGTTCCCTCAGATTTGCCGTGTGTACTTGTGTGTACAATGATGTGCTGACAGGTTCAACGTGTGTGTGTGTGGTGTGTCTTGTCCTCGTGCACGGAGGTTTGTGTGTACTCACAGGCTTGCCGTAGGAGTCGTGCACGGGCGAGATTATTCCTCAATCACGATGAAGCGGCCCGTCTTGTGAAGGTATTCTCTGGCTTTCTCTACACACACACACGCACACTGCACGCACGCACGCACACACACACACACACACACACACACATACACAAATACACACACACACACACACACACACACACACACACACACACACACACATACACGCACACACACACACACATACATACACACACACACACACACACACACACACACACACACACACACACACACACACACACACACAACACACACACAGTGTTAGTACATGACAACAGTGGTCTTGCGGTGCACGGTGCTCTGTGGTCATGTGCTGCTGGCTCTAGCTGGGCTGGCTGGAACATGAACACCCAAACCAGGATGCAAAGCAACACTCGTAAAAGTCTGCAACCTACTTAACCTACAACAACACCAGACTACACCATTAACATTAACACCAGCCTACTTCAGCCTACACCAGTTTACAACAGCAGCCTACACCAGCAGTCTACAGCAGCCTACACCAGCTTACCCCACCAGGCCTACACCACCAGCCTACCCACCAGCCTACACCACCAGCCTACCCCACCAGCCTACACCACCAGCCTTCACCAGCATTACAGAGCAGCGTCGAGCAGCAGACTTGGGCTTGCCCACAGGCGCTCGGGGTCAGATTCTTCTGGCGTCCACAGAACTTTTTAGCCCGGGAAACCGTTGAGCGGGCGGTTGCCATGGAGACGGGCCAGGGGGCCGCGGCCAGGCCTGTGGAAGCCCTCGTTAATTTGATTCATCTGACCGGCGGCCCGCCCGACGCGAAAAGCTCATCTGCATGAGTTCCCGTAGGGCAGGGTCCATGTTTGGAACCTTCATTAGACGCAGCTTCCTTCAGCGGTGAGGCCTACCCTGATGACATTAAGTACCACATTACATCCTTCTGGGCTGCTGACGGTAATATGTACACTGTGACTAATTACAGTATGGAGCAATCTACATTTACATTTACACTTAGGGCATTTAGCAGACGCTTTTTGTCCAAAGCGGCTTACGATAAGTATATGTGTCAGAATGTAACTAACAGTATATTACAAACATGCAATACATTTGTAATATGTAAATGTAACTCAAGCTGCCTATAGTTCTACAGGGCGTTTTATTTCAGCATGCAGAAGAGGAGAAGGGAGGGAGGGAGGGAGGGAGGAGGGGGAGGGATGATGTGGGGTGAGGGAGAGAGTAGATGGCATGAGGCAGGATGGAAGAGAGAGATGAATAGATGGGGAGAGAGATGCAAATAGAAACAGTGCGAGTGACAGAGAAAGAGCATATAGATTGCAGTGAGAGAGAGAGAGAGAGAGAGAGAGAGAGAGAGAGAGAGAAGAGAGAGAGAGAGAGAGAGAGAGAGAGAGAGAGAGAGAGAGAGAGAGAGAGAGAGAGTAAGTAGGTCATAAGGTATGGATGTTGCTTGAGGTTTCCTCCCTGCCTCATTCTGGCGCTTTGTAGAATAAAACACGGCCTCAGTTAAACGTAGCCAAATAGGCCCGTTGAGTTTAATGAGAACACACATACACATACACACACACACACACACACACACACACACACGCATGTTGCTACGGTTTTACGCGTTGTCTCCTCTCCTTCTCATCCTACGGAGGAGTCATCGGCTGTTATTTTTGGGAGCGCTCTCACTCTCCCGACCTCCCAGCCGGAGGGGAGATCTCGTCCATCCGTAGGTGACGCAGAGACTTAGGGAACAGGTCTTTCCGAGCATGTGGGCTCGGATCGTTCACAAACTAGAGAAAAACAACTGCGTAACCCGCTATATCCCTCCGCCAGAACCCACTCCGAGCGGCCGTGATAACTGTAGGCCTAATCATTATTTCTTCATTCGTGTTCTCTGGGTGATTCTGGCCCACAAACCACTCCACGCCGACGGTATAAACACAAAGTTTGGCAAATTCGTGGGGCTATAAAAAGATAACTGTTCAGGCTGTTAACCACCGTCGTACGAAGACCGACAAGACTCGGTCCTCTGACGGCTTGGCGTGACACACAGCGACGCCAATCTCACGTGAAACGTCAACAGAGATGCACACAAGCCCCCCCCCCCCCCCCCCCCCCCCCCCCGACACTCCCCGACCCGACCCGTCCCTCCGGACAGCGCCCCTTTCAGAACCCCCCGGAGGTGGACAGCACCCCATGACGCATGTCGAAGCGCACCACGAGTCGCGGTGCGGTCCAAACACGTACAGCCCTCGATTGTTTTGACTTAAAGAGCAATACGGGTCCTCGGCACGGCTGGGACCTTCTCCCTTCATCTCTACCCAGCACCACATCGCGTCCGTCACCATCATCTCCATCAGCCGCGTCTTACCAAACATATGGATGTGTCCTTTGGTGATGGGGTTGAAACTGCCGCACGACAGCAGGATAACGTGGGTTTTGGCGTTTTCTGTCATCCCGACGGGCGTAGTTTAGCTGTAAGGTCCACGGATTCAGCGACTTGCCGTCCTTTTTTGTTGTTGCTGTCGGCAGCCCGTACGACGCAGCGCAAGAGAGGCGAGGTGGATTCGGCTGCGGCACTCACACCAGCCCCTGGCGCGTCATCACGGAGCCAGTTAAAGGCACAGGGCCGCACACACGGCACGCACGCAGCTCGGACCCACGAACGCACGCACGCACGCACGCAGCTCGGACCCAAGAACGCACGCACGCACGCACGCACGTACACACGCCGAAAAAAGCCCAACATGTTGTGCTGCCCTGCATACCGACACGCCAGCAAACACAATGAGTTCGAAAACAAAAACGAAAGTCAGGAGTCAAAACGAAAGCCACCTCTGTGTAGTCGGGCGTTGATTGGAAGGCCATGCCATGGTAGAGATGGAGGTGTTACGGGTGTACAGAAATAGCGTCCTCCTTGAGCGCGTTCATGGGAAGGTCACCCGTGAGGTTATGGATGCCTGCTGCTGAGGCCAGAGACCCTGGACGTGGGCTCTGGTTCTCCCGGAGACCGTCCTCAACTCTGGCATGTTCTCAGATGGTTCCACGCTCGGCAGTGCTCGCCACCTGCACTACGGTGAGGTCACAGTACCTGGTCGTGGTAATTGAGCAAGGCATCCAAACCTGTTCATCAAGTCTGCCAGCGATGATCGGAGATAAGAGGGGACTGGATAGTGTGGAAGGTTGGGGCTCGAACCCAGGGGTCAGTGGGGTCTCGTGTGCGGGTTCACGTCTCCTCCAGGGGGTCCTCGGTGTGGTTCTGGAGGTGGTCGTAGATCAGGAGGATGCACAGAACTCTGTTGTAGTCCGCTGGCGGAGGGCCTACCGAACTCTCGATTGGAGTTCATTTGGCGTAGCTCCCTTTACACCACCCGCTGTCCTCCTAACGCTCAGCTCACATCTTTCTGTGGGGCTCGTCCCTCGCGTGGTCTGAAGCTCAGACGAAGAACTGAACTGTTCTCCAAGACAAGGTTCTCCGCGTCCGCGCTGAAACCCAGCAGACTCTAAAAAGCCCCACGGAGAGCGCCGTTCGCCCAGACAACCCAGCGGGTTCCAACTTTGGTCATAATTGCGTGGCCAATGTATTTAGCCTTCATTTTTGACCCGAAACGTGTCATTGAACGACTTCGATCCAGGTTCCATTCCATGAGAACCAATGCAATATGTTCCTCCCTCTCTCGTTCCACCCACTTTCTGTCTCACTCCACGGCCCTCTCCATACACGGATAAAACCGATCATAAAAGTGTGATCAAATATAGCCTACTCTATATATAATATTGCATCTCCTACAACCCCTGCACAATAGGCGACCCCAGCTGGTGGTCAACAGTGATGTGTGGCTTTCAATATTTAGAAATCATTTTTTGTGCCAATAAATATTCAGTGACACATCAGGTACCTAATATCACTGACCACACACACACACACACACACACACACACACACACACACACACACACACACACACACACACACACTCCTCCGCCCCCTCCCTCCAGGTTGCCTGTGTGACGGAGCGTCACACACACACTCACAGAGTAACATATGGCGCTGGGAGGAGTAGCTTTACGATCTGGGCCAGTCGTTGTCTGAAAGACAGACGCTCGGACAGGATGAACCTCTGCGCGCAATATTTACGGTAAACCGTCGCCCACACACGTCGTTCCCGTGTCGACCAGCGCGGGGGTCGCGATCAGTCCCCTCGTACCAGTTGTTTTGGTTGGGATGCTAACCGCTAACCGTGTGGCTAACAGTTAGCCGTGTGGCTAACTGCTAGCCGTGCGGCGGACTGCTTGCCGTGCGGCTAACTGCTAGCCGTGTGGCTAGCCCGGGGACCAGCCCCCTGCTAGCTAGCTACCGCCGTATAGCAGCACCACCATTGCCGCTGTCGTCTAGCGGGGGTCGTGGTGGGAGTTTAGGGGGGAACCAGCGCCTGGCCCCTCGCCCCGGGGGTCCTGCCAGTGGGTTACATGTGGTTAAGTTGCTGTAGCCGGGGTCACGACGGGGTCACACCGAGACAGGCTGGTTTGGTGTGTTGTTGCTAGCGTGCTAATGCTAGCTTGCGTTTATTTGTTTTTGTGCGTGTGTCAGGTTAGCGTTAGGCACGCGGCTGGGGGCGGGAGGTGGTCGTACTGGTGGAGAAGTTCAACCCGGCTCTGTGGGGCCGAGGGAGACTGGACGTGGGGGGGGCTGGCGGGTCTCGTCCTGCGAGGTCCGGACGGGGTGCTGGGTTGCTGTGTTTTACCCTGGGTCCCATAGTACCGTACCATCTCAGTGGGTGGTCTGGGGACCCCCTGCCCTCCAGCCCGCTCATCTGTTGCAGTTCAAGAGTCCTGCTGCCGTGGTGGCGACGTGATTCACGCACCCATTCATTATACAGCAGTGATGAGGAAGCATCGCGTCGGACGTGAACGTTTGTTGACATGTGTGCTTCTCTCTGTGCCCCCGAGCAGACAGGCAGAGGCCCTGAAGGCTGACATGACAGGTATGTTTACAGCTATTCCATTCATGCGTTCATTGTTGATCTGCTTGTTTTTTAATTGCGTTAACTCTCTATAGACCTGAGATCTACATGTTGCATGAACGGAGGACCAAAGTATCAGGGGACGTTCCCTCCCTCATTTTCGTTTTTAACTAAACAGACTGCATGATTCCAAACAATCAGTAAAGAAATAGTGAACTCCATTAGAAGATGCAGATTTTCAATTGTAGCTTCATGTTTAAACAACATCCTAAAGTACTCCTATCTGAAACAGGGTTTGATTAAACCCTGTGATTCAAGTAGTTCTGAGAAACCACCTTCCATTTAGGATGTGTGTGTGTGTGCGTGTGTGTGTGTGTGTACATGGGGGGTGTATTCATGTTATTATTTCCATATTACTTGTTGAGTATAAGGTTACCGTGGTGTATAGCTTGTGCATGGTTTAGTGTCTGTCATATTGCTGAGGGATCAGTGTTATGAGCTAAATGCTAGTTTGTCTGGTCGCTGGCGGTGCCAGAGTCCCTGACACTACTTGACGTTGAGCTGAGCGAGACCCTGACCTGTGGCCTCCTGCAGACTCCAAGCTGGGAGCAGCAGAGGTGTGGACGTCCAGGCAGGCCCTTCAGGACGTGTACCAGAAGATGCTGGTCACTGACCTGGAGTACGCGCTGGACAAGAAGGTGGAGCAGGACCTGTAAGGAGCTCCTGTTGTACTGATGCATGGGGTTCAGGCAGGGGAGGGAGGAACCCTAATGCAGAGGGACACACCACAACACGACGAATTATCGATTTGATTTGGTTTGGTTTGCAAATGAACACGCGAAACACTGTAGTGTTATTATTATACATTATACATGACATATCATATGGCGTATGAAAATATTATGCAATGCATTTAAGAGAGAAGGTGTCTATATTAAGAGGAGGTATTGCAGACAAGTATGGATATGAAAATCACGTGCGTGTGTGTGTGTGTGTGGTGGGACGACAGGTGGAACCATGCCTTTAAAAACCAGATCACCACCCTGCAGAGCCAGGCCAAGAACCGGGCAAACCCAAACCGCAGCGAGGTGCAGGCCAACCTGGCCCTCTTCCTGGAAGCGGCCAGTGGCTTCTACACACAGGTAAGGAAGACGCACGCACGCACACACACATGCACACACGCACAGCGCCCCTCCACCACAAACTCTGTGGAACACTGAAAGGTGTGAAGCGTTAGTGGGGCCACAAGGGCCCCGCTGTCACGTCACCACGACGACGACAACGACAACAACAACAACAGCGCATCGTTCACGTTGATATGGGAGACAGACGACCGAATGCCCTGTTAGAAGTAAGATCCTGACGAGGGGCATTTTGTCCAGTTGGAAACCAAGTGTTTAAGACGTAAACAACATGTCCCACCGTTCCATCTGTTATTGGTGTTTCCTGACGCTTGACTGTTGCCGTAGAAACAATGTTCTTGCTCTTTCTCCCACTGATTCTGAGCCAATCAAGTCCTGTTAGAGTTGTGACAACCTCAAGATCTCTCTCTCTCTCTTCTTCTCTCTCTCTCTCGTTCTGTCTGTCTGTCTCTCTCTCCGACTGTCTCCCTCGGTCTCTCAGTCTCTCTCTTGCTCTGTCTCTCGCTGTCTCTCTCTCTCTCTCTCTCTCTCTCTCTCTCTCTCTCTCTCTCTCTCTCCTCTCTCTCCTCTCTCTCTCTCTCTCTCTCTCTCTCTCTCTCTCCGTCTCTCTCTCTGTGTGCCTTGTCTCTCTCCCCCCCCCCCCCCCCCCCCCCCAACATGGAGTCCTAACCAGCCCTCTCTCCCCTCCAGCTGCTCCAGGAGCTGTGCACGGTGTTCAGCGTGGACCTGCCCTGCAGGGTGCGCTCCTCCCAGCTGGGCATCATCAGCAGCAAGCAGGCACCGGGCAGCGGCGTGGTCACGCCCCAGAGCAGCTCCTGTTCCTACATCTGCCAGCACTGCCTGGTGCACCTGGGAGATATAGGTAACACACCACACACACACCACACGCGGGCATCCCTTCATACATCAATACATAGTCTCCTGACTAACTGGGCCCAGTGAGTGTTAGGAGCCAACATGGCCACCGGGTGAATGAGTTGTGTGGTGACCCTGTGTCCACGCGCCCGCAGCCCCGCTACCGTAACCAGACCAGCCAGGCCGAGTCCTACTACCGCCACGCCGCCCAGCTGGTGCCCTCCAACGGTGAGTCACACCCCAGCCGCTCGCCTCACGCCAGCGGCAACGCCAGCACGCAGCCGTACCATGCACTGCGCGGCCTGTGGCCGTACCATGTGTCTGTAGCTGTACCATGTGCCTGTAGCCGTACCATGTGTCTGTAGCCGTACCATGCGTCTGTAGCCGTACCATGCGTCTGTAGCCGTACCATGTGTCTGAAGCTGTACCATGTGTCTGAAGCTGTACCATGTGTCTGTAGCCGTACCATGTGTCTGTAGCCGTACCATGCGTCTGTAGCCGTACCACGTGTCTGAAGCTGTACCATGCGGTCTGTAGCCGTACCATGTGTCTGTAGCGTACCATGCGTCTGTAGCCGTACATGTGTCTGAAGCCGTACCATGTGTCTGTAGCCGTACCATGTGTCTGTAGCCGTACCATGCGTCTGTAGCCGTACCATGTGTCTGAAGCAGCCGTACCATGTGTCTGAAGCTGTACCATGCATCTGTTGCTGTACCTTTTTGTCTGTAGCTGTTTCATGCGTCTGTAGATGTACCATGTGTCTGCAACAGTACCATGCAGTATAATGTTCTGTAACAGTACCGTGCAGTATAATGTTCTGTAACAGTACCATGTGTGTCCTAGTGAATGACCTGTTCATATGGGTTCCCCTCCGTCGAGAAGCGAACATGGCCGTGTGCAGAACTCCGGGTTCAGCTTCCCCTCTCGTTTAGCAGCACCGATGTGTTTCGGGTCACACTGCTGCGGTGTGCTCCGCCCTCTGACCCCCCGCCGTGCCGCCTGTGTCTGCAGGTCAGCCGTACAACCAGCTGGCCATCCTGGCCTCCTCCAAGGGAGACCACCTCACCACCATCTTCTACTACTGCCGCAGCATCGCAGTCAAGTTCCCCTTCCCGGCCGCCTCCACCAACCTGCAGAAGGCCCTGTCCAAGGCCCTGGAGAGGTACGCCCCCCACCCCCCTCGCCTGGCGCCTGGCGGTAAGCGCCAAGATGGCCGCCCGGGGACGGGGACCCCTGACGATGGCGGGCCGGGGGGGGGGGGGGACTCCTTAGCGTGAGGGGTCTTGGCGCGGAGGCTGTTTTGCAGCAGGCTTGGCGTGACTCACAAACGCCACGCCTGGTTGTGTTAATGTCAGGGCGCCTTTTAGAGGAGCTGCGTCTGTACTAGGGATGTGACTTTCAGTCCAAAACACTATTCGAAATTCGCTAGACACTATTCGAATTTTATTCGAAAATTGTATATATACATATATACATGTATATATATATATATATATATATATATATATATATATATATATCCATCCATCCATCCATTATCGTGACCGCTTATCCTCTACGAGGGTATATATATATTATACTGAGATAACTGAAAATCTGTCTATCTAGCTATTATCGTAAAAGTCGAATGCAATTTAGTTTGTCCGAGTGGCGTTGCTGTAGATAGCGTATTGTGTGACGTCATCAGCAGACGAAGGACCCCGAGCCGATTTGGAAGCCGAGCCGATCTGGTACCTACACCTAACGCGCATATGTCAGCTTAAATATTGTTTAGGGACTAGGAAACCTCTTAATTTTTTGTTTTTTACCACGTGAAACGTAATTAGGTTCGGACCTATAGTTCTAAACAATGCGGCATTCTTTCCCAGTGAAACGCAATACTAGTCAATGCGGCATTCGAAATGAGTATTCTTTATTCGAACGTGTCACGAATATTCGACTATTCGAAAATCGTGTCCCAACCCTAGTCTGTACTCCCCAAGGAGCTGCCCGGGGTGCGGGGCTGTCCAACACACTGTCTACAGACGGGGTGCGGGGCTGTCCAACACACTGTCTACAGACGGGGTGCGGGGCTGTCCAACACACTGTCTACAGACGGGGTGCGGGGCTGTCCAACACACTGTCTACAGAAGGGGTGCGGGGCTGTCCAACACACTGTACAGACAGGGTGCGGGGCTGTCCAACACACTGTCTACAGACGGGGTGCGGGGCTGTCCAACACACTGTACAGACAGGGTGCGGGGCTGTCCAACACACTGTCTACAGACGGGGTGCGGGGCTGTCCAACACACTGTCTACAGACGGGGTGCGGGGCTGTCCAACACACTGTCTACAGACGGGGTGCGGGGCTGTCCAACACACTGTCTACAGACAGGGTGCGTGTCCAACACACTGTCTACACACAGAGTCTACAGACAGGGTGCGGGGGTCTCGGCGTGCGTTGTGGTTGTTTGATGACTTGTGTGTCCCCCCCCCCCCTCTCCCCCGCCAGCCGTGACGAGGTGAAGAACAAGTGGAGCGTGTCAGACTTCATCAAGGCCTTCATCAAGTTCCACGGCCACGTGTACCTGAACAACAGCCTGGACAAGCTGAGCCCTCTGAGGGAGAAGCTGGAGGAGCAGTTCCAGGTACGACCAGAGCCTCTCTGGACCCCGTCCCCTCCTTCACTCCTACCCAACTCATCTCCTACCTCGTTTCCTCCAACCTGCTTTCTCGCTCCCTGCCTCTTGCCTACCCACCCACCCGCTTCCTATGTGTTCCTATGTGTCTCCTTGCTTCCTTCCGATCTGCATGATTAATTCCTACCTGGTCTTTTAAACCGGCCAACAGAACCCAATGAGCCACATTTCGACCTAAGGAAGCAGCCATGTTCTTTATTAGTGCCTTTTAGGGATGAGGAGGAGATGAGAGGAGATTTGATTACCTGTTGCAGCAGTAGAACAAGGCAAAGAGATTAAATGTGGGCTTGTTGACCACTAATGGGGTACACCTGGGGTTCCCCTATCTGTGATGTGGTTCTGGTTCTCTTGGTTCTGCAGTTGTTTTCAGGGTTCTGACGTGGTTCTCCTGGTTCTGATGTGGTTCTCCTGGTTGCCCCCCTCCCCCCCCCCCCCACAGAGGCTGGTTCTGCAGAAAGCCTTCAGCTCCCAGCAGCTGGTCCACCTGACGGTCATCAACCTGTTTGACTTGAACCACCTGAGAGACCTGAGTCTGGAGGGCACAGAGCAGACCTACAGCCCGGACCAGCTCACCAGCTGGGCCCAGCTCCTTGGCCTGTTTGGTACGCACCAATCCACATGGGGCATCGGGGGGGAAACCACGCATGGACTTTGCAATATTCTGTGTTGTTCCCGACAGAAAACCCTGTTGGATAGAAAGAAAATGGCCAGAGCTCATGATGTTATTACAGTCAGAGTTCATGATGTTATTACAGTCAGAGTTCATGATATCATTACGGTCAGAGTTCATGATATTACGGTCAGAGTTCATGATGTCATTACGGTCATAGCTCATGATGTCATTACGGTCAGAGTTCATGATGTCATTACGGTCAGAGCTCATGATGTCATTACGGTCAGAGTTCATGATGACAGTCAGAGTTCAGAGTTCATGATGTCATTATGGTCAGAGTTCATGATGTCATTACGGTCAGAGTTCATGATATCATTATGGTCAGAGTTCATGATGTCATTACAGTCAGAGTTCATGATATCATTATGGTCAGAGTTCATGATGTCATTACAGTCAGAGTTCATGATGTCATTACAGTCAGAGCTCATGATGTCATTACAGTCAGAGCTCATGATGTCATTACAGTCAGAGCTCATGATGTCATTACAGTCAGAGTTCATGATATCATTATGGTCAGAGTTCATGATGTCATTACAGTCAGAGTTCATGATGTCATTACAGTCAGAGTTCATGATGTCATTACGGTCAGAGTTCATGATGTCATTACGGTCAGAGTTCATGATATCATTATGGTCAGAGTTCATGATGTCATTACAGTCAGAGCTCATGATGTGGCTCAGGGTGTGTAATGTCCTGCCGTGTCCCCCACAGTGTCCTTCCTGGGCGTGATGTGCTGCCGGGCGCTGCTGAACCACCACCACCAGGGGGAGCTGCTGGCCGAGTGTCCGCTGCCTGCCATCAAGGTGTCTCTGGACTGGCTCCGCCTGCGGCCCAGCGTCTTCCAGGAGGGAGCCCTGCACCAGAGACAGCAGTACGAGACACCCTCCCATTAGAATGTGTCCTCAGAGGACATGGGCCTCAGACCGCCTCAGACAGCCTCAGAGAGCATCAGACAGCCTCAGAGAGCATCAGACAGCCTCAGACAGCATCAGACAGCCTCAGGCAGCATCAGAAAGCCTCAGGCAGCATCAGACAGCCTCAGAGAGCCTCAGAGAGCCTCAGACAGCCTCATAGAGCCTCAGACAGCCTCATAGAGCCTCAGACAGCCTCAGACAGCCTCATAGAGCCTCAGACAGCCTCATAGAACCTCAGAGACATTGAACAGCAGGGGGGGAACCTGAGTGCTCAGCATCCACGGCTACTTTTCATCTTGCTCACAGATCAGAAGCTGTCTCAGTCAAACTTTATTTTTATTGCACTTTTTTTGTGCAAAGCAACAACACAATGTGCTTGACAAAGGAACAGACACGACAGGAAAGTGGGTACATACCTACATTTGACTTTTTCAGTTCAACCAAAACAACAGACAACAAAAGCAAAAAGATGTGTGCATGTTTTGGTTCAGAGATGTCTCGGTCTTCACGCCGCGGTGTATTTTGTCTCCAGCGTTTGGCCCTGGCTGGTCTCCATCCTCAACAGCTTCCAGCCCTGTGAGGAAGACATGGCGCCCTCTGCTGGTGAGGAGTATACTCAGCTCTTATAACACATGCCCATGTTAACAGTGACAATAACAGTGGCCCATGTTATTGTCATGAGGGTAATGACAATAACATGGGCCACTGGCTGAAGACGACCAGTGTTCATTTCCATTGTGGCGTTGTAGATCTTTATTGATCTGGCCTGTATGTATGTAATATAAAGGGTTGTTTGATTTATCCTGCCTGAGTTCTAAAAGGGGCGTTTGTTTTTGTTATGCGTGTGTCTCCCAGTCGCTCCCCTGCCAGAGGAGTTTGAGCTGCAGGGATTCCTGGCCCTCAGGCCTGCACTGAGGTACACACACGCACACACACACGCACACGCGCACACACACACACGCACGCACGCACGCACGCACGCACGCACACACACAGTTCATGTTTGACTTGCTGGATGTGAGCCCCTCTGGGTGTTTCAGGACCCTGGACTTCAGTAAGGGCCACCAGGGCATGAGGCTGGATGGAGACAGCCCCGCCCTCCACCCCCGCCACCACAGACTCATCAGCCTGGGGAGATGGATCGCTGACACCCTTCCCTGGTGACTGTCTCTCTCTCTTACCGTCTCTCTCACTTGCTTCTTATTCTGTCTCTCCTACTGGCTCGCTTACTCACCTCTCATTATCTCTATCTCTCTCTTTTACTCACCTCTCTCTCTCCCTCTCTCTCTCTCTCTCTCTCTCTCTCTCTCTCTCTCTCTCTCTCTCTCTCTCTCTCTTACTCACCTCTCATTATCTCTCTCTCTCTCTCTCCTCTCTGTCTCTCTCTCTCTCTCTCTTGGTCTGTCTGTCTGTCTGTCTCTATCTCTGTCTCTGTCTCTTTCTCTGTCTCTCTCGCTCTCTCTCTCTCTCTCTCTCTCTCTCTCTCTTGGTCTGTCTGTCTGTCTCTCTCTCTCTCTCTCTCTCTCTCTCTCTCTTCTCTCTCTCTCTCTCTCTCTCTCTCTCTCTCTCTCTCTCTCTCTCTCTCTCTCTCTCTCTCTCTCTCTCATTATCTCTCTCTCTCTCTCTCTCTCACCTCCTGCTGTGTCTTCCCCCCCGGTCAGTCTGATGCGCTACCAGGCGAGTGACGAGGGCCAGCTCCTCTTCCTCAGCGACCTCCCGGTGCTGCCGGTTCCGGAGCCCCCGGAGCGGGAGGCGCCGGTCCTGCAGGAGTCGTCCAACGGCGAGGCCCACGCCGCCGCCGCCAACCGGACCCTCAAGTCGGTGCTGTCGGCCGGCCGTGGCCCTGCCCCCGGCCGCGGCCCCCGCCCCCGGGCCGGATGCCGGCGAGCGGCCCGTGGTCACCTTCAAGGAGAACATCAAGCCCCGCGATGCGCTGCCCGCCCGCGCCGGACACGCCCACGGGCGAGCGCCCGCGGGACACGCCCCTCAAGGCCGTGGGCCGCGGCGAGCCCAAGAGGGAGGGCAAGAGGAAGTGCGAGGCCAAGAGGACGCCGCAGGACAGGGCGTCTGACGCCGGGAAGCAGGTACGGGGGGGGAGGGGTGGGGGGGGGAGGGTCTCTTACTCTCTTACTGGGGGGCGAAGCCAGACTTCTGTTTAGAGAGTTGTTTTAATGTGTGTGTCTCTGTGTGTCCAGGTGAAGGCTCAGCCTGACCAGAGGAAGATCCCCGTGAGTCAGCCCCAGACAACCTGCTCCTCCCAGTTCATCCCCATCCATCACCCGGGAGCCTTCCCCCCGCTGCCCAGCCGACCAGGTACACACCTGATACACCTACACACACCTACACACACCTGGACACACACCTACACACACCTGGACACACACCTACACACACCTGGACACACACCCCTGGACACACACCTACACACACCTGGACACACACCTACACCTACACACACCTACACTCCCACCCGACCCACCAATACACACACCTACACACACCTGGACACACACCTACACCTACACACACCTACACACCCACCCGACCCACCAATACACACACATGAACACATGCACCTGGACACACACCTACACACACATCTGGACACACACACACACAACGTACACCACCATCTGCTCACGCCCTGCCTCCGCCCTGCCTCCACCCAGGTTTCCCACCGCCCGCCTACGTCATCCCGCCTCCTGTGCCGTTCGCTGGCCTCCAGGTGAACCCGAGCTTCAGCTTCTCCGCGGGGGTCCCGGGAGCCTTCCTCCAGACCACGGGCCCCCAGCCCCCCTCCTCCTCCTCCTCCTCCTCCTCTTCCTCCTCCTCCTCCTCCTCCTCCCAGGTGCCGGGGGGGAAGCCGTCCCACATCCCGTACAGCCAGCAGCGGCCCTCGGCCCCGGGCCCGGGGGGCCCGCAGCCCGCCCCCCAGCAGCTGCAGGTCCAGAGCCTGGCGCCCCAGCAGCAGTCCCCCACCAAGCCGGTCCAGATGGGGAAGAGCCCACCACGCATCCCGGGCCTGCAGCAGGTGGGACCCACCTCCTCTGTGTTGGCTGTTGGTGTTGTTGTTGCTGCTGTTGTTGGATTCGCACGCACGCACACACACACACACACACACACACACACACACACACACACACACACACACACACACTCAGACACACACACACACTCAGACACACACACACACACACACACACACACACACACACACACACTCAGACACACACACACACACACCTGAAACTCCCCCTACAGACGTTGGATCAGAATGCAAACAGTTGTTGATAAACATTAAATGTAACCCGATGTTCCTCCGGCCATGTTGTGTGAAGTCATCCTCATCTTCATCCTCACATCGCTCTCCCTTCTCAAGCCGCTGGCTCTCCCAGCCCGGGGGGGGGGCGGGGGGCTACTGAATGGCGGCTCCTGATTGGCTGGGTGTGTGTGTCCCCTCCCCAGCAGTACATGCAGACCCAGGAGCAGGCGGCCCCCATGTGGAGCCAGGGCCAGGCGGGGGTCCAGAAGCTGCAGGCCGTCAAGCCGGGCCAGCAGCAGGCCTACTTCCTGGCGCCGCAGGCCCCCTCCGGCCCGCTGGACAGCAGCAGCAAGGGGATGAAGTTCCCCGACGCGGTCCAGATGCAGGACTACTACTGGGAGCAGTCCGCCTACCGCATGGGCGGCGGGGAGCGAGGCCTGGGGAAGAGGCCCCCGCCCGGAGGATTCTGCCCCGAGCCCGACGCCCCGTCCGGTGCCGGGCCTCGCGGAGCTCCGTTCGAGGTGAGGCGGGAGAGAGAGACGGGTCCTCGGTGCTGAATGAGATGTCGGCCATCTTGGTGCTAAGTGCTAGCTGGGCGGGGGGTCGGGGGTGAATACAGACAGGGTAACCGTGGTGACAACGCCCTCGATGAGTTGGAAGACTCGTGATTGGATAGTGATGAGGTAGAAGACTCATGATTGGATAGTGATGAGTTTGAATACTCGTGATTGGATAGTGATGAGTTTGAAGACTCGTGATTGGATAGTGATGAGTTTGAAGACTCGTGATTGGATAGTGATAAGTTGCCTCATGAAAGAGGTTTTGTTGTTTTCCTAACAAACCACATGGCGTTGGATGCCATTGTATTTGGTCTAAACCAGAAACCCCGGACTCAGAGCTGGCCCTCTAAAGCCAGGTGTGAATGCGATCTGACATCAGATGCGCAGTGGACAGGGTACACCAGGACGCAGGTTCAATTCCCACTTGAGCCTATGGATTCATGTTTCATGCCTGCAGACCTTCAACTTCCCCTCTTTCAGCTGTCTCACCTCCTGACCTGTCTCCCTCCCCCTCTTGCATCCTCCCCCTTCTGCTTCCTCCCTTTTCCTTTTCTCTCCCCTCCCTTGCTCCTCCCTGCCCCCACCCCCCCCTCCCCCCCCCCACTCCCCCCCTGTGTGACTGTGTGTGTGCGCGTGTCTCTGTGTGTACGCATGTGTGTGTGTGTTTGCGTGTGTGTGTGTGTGTGTGTGTGTGTGTCTGTGTGTGCATGTGTGTGTGTATGTGTGTGTCTGCGGGTATGCGTGTGTGTGTGTGTCTGTGTGTGTGTGTGTCTGTGTGTGTGCATGTGTGTGTGTATGTATGTGTCTGCGGGCATGCGCGCGTGTGTGTGTGTGTGTGTGTGTGTGCGGGCATGCGTGTGTGTGTGTGTGTGTGTGTGTCTGCTGGCATGCGTGTGTCTGTGTGTGTGTGTGTGTGTGTGTGTATGTATGTGTGTGTGTGTGTGTGTGTGT